>NIVC01002366.1:0-62500 GCA_002269645.1 Macrostomum lignano
AATGCAGGAAAACAACTTTGTCGAACACCTGATCCAGTACAGAGACGTCATGTTTGATGTGAAGCCTGGCAGAGTTCTGTGTACTATGGGATCTCACAGGCAGGCCATGCAGAACTGAACAGCCTAGTGTGCAGCTGCGCCAGGGATTTCCACCAACATCGAGGCAGCACTTAGGCCAATGACCTGGTTGTTTCGATGACTTAATAGAGGAAACTTCAAACTCTGCTTCAATGCGAAATTTTTCACAGGAATCGCACATCACTTGCCGTGCTTTTTGGTGATGCTGACTCAGAATAATTTTTCAAGGGAAAAGAGTCGCGAACAATGAGCTTGAATGTAATGTACTTAGCTATCTTGAAAAACCCCCGAGACCAGCTGCAGATTGCAGCACTGGGCAGGCAGTGCTTTACAGAGAAGCCCGGCTTTCTGCTGTCAGTGTTCAAGCACGTGACCGCGCAGGGCAGGGAGCCTACCTGTTCCTAGACTTTCACCCATCAACTCCCGATGAGCTGCGAGTGCGGGCCAGAATTCTGCCCAACCAGCGACCCCATCTTGTATTTGCTTAAGAAAGTGAAGCTTGTTTTTATCAGCTATTGTTTTCATCGCAATGGAAGTGCTTGATTCATATGCAAGTCTTTTTGCGGTTCTTGCGTCACCTAAATATACCGTGCGCTTCAAGCGGCTGTTGATAAAAAATTGTCCAAAAGAAGTGCGTTATTTTCTTGTCGAGGCCTGCCATAATCTCTTACAAAACAATCTATCGTTTTCGCTCGATGAAAAAGCTGTTCTTGCAAAGTCAAAAGAGATAATTCGAAAAATTACTCACAAAAGAAGAAAGACAGACTTGTTGAAGGCTGGCTTCATCAAAATACTCCCGATTCTGCTTAAGCTGGTAAAGAAGAAGAAGCAAATGAACAAATTTTCAGAAATGGTTCTGATTCCTAAAGCAGAGTATGAGATGTTGATGCAGAATTTGAAGCCAAATGAGACTACCACTGAAGCTGACTTGAAGCAGGCTCAGAAGAAATGCGATGACATCTTGTATGCCGAGGATTGTCCAGAAGATGTGAAAACCGCCATGTACCAAAGTGCAATGCAAAGTTTGCTGGCCAAGCGCAAGCACGCTGGAAAAGAAGGAGCACGCAATACTGAAGCCAAGTTGATGAAAACAGAGACACCCCAGATAAGCACCTGGGAAGAGAAGATCAGCAAGTCGGTGCCACAGAAATTCAAAACCAGGGCTCGCAGTCTGTGGACGATCCTGTCCACCAATCCAGAGCTGATTCGAGTTTGTGAAAACGGGGAGGTGGAAATCGCAGGCACGTCAATCCCTTCCTCAAACATACTGGACTTGATTCAGCACACAGTGAGGGATTCGCCATGTGAGCGTGAACCAGTTGGGTGGAACGAGTTCATCGATTTTCTGCAGCAGAAAAAGCTTAATGTTCCGCTTTCCGCTGTTGGTAAATCAGTTAAGAAGAAAATGGCAACCAGCAGAGGGGTGAACTGGAGAAAGAACAGGAGAGTCTAGTCAAGGGGTACGGGAGCAACACAGCCTGGCTGAAATTGCCTGCCAGAAAAGTATATAAGAAGGTGGACTGACTCCGAAATTTTCGAAGGAAAGCTGCATCATGAACTACATTGACTTCCAAGGATTCCCGTGCAACAGCACAAGCAAAAAATTTGTTGTGAAGGAGTTGGCAGTTGTTCAAATCAGAGCGGGGAGCTACCACATTGCTCACCATGTGTACGCACCTCCGTATCCATGGGAGAGAGTCTCACCTGACATGCGAGTTTACTACAGACAGCTATCTAAGAGTCTGCACCAGTTTAAGTGGAATGATGGAACCCGTCCGTACATGGAACTGGCGGAAGACATTCTGAGCATTGCCAGTGGTCCGATCTGGTCAAATGGGGAAAGGAAGTCGATTTTTCTGACTGAGCTGCTTGGAAGACAGGTTTATAACCTAGAAGATTTGGGAGCACCCTCGACTGAAGATTCAGATACTGGCTGTGCAGTGAGAAATTCGTTGCTGCACTACAGTTGGCTTAAGCCAAAGTTCTGCATCAACTTAAGAAGCGAGCAGTGTCCGTGGCACACGAGCAGTAAAGTTGGCAGAAGCAGATTTGGTGAAGAAGTTGACGATCGAAATGAGCCCACCAGCTACAGCCCTAAGAGTGACCAATCTGGTTGGCGGAGTAGATCTGAGACTGGATGGTGGCAGGGGCGCTCAGCTGCCTCTACGGGAACTGGCTCTCAGCATGGCTCATGTGATCTACCGGCCCGTCTGGCCCCGGGTGCTCATCAAGCGGATGCGGATTCCCAGAGTGACTCTCCTACTCTACCCTACTGGGCAACTGAGCATCTGCGGTGCCAAGACCCACGCAGACGCCAAAAGGGCTGCCCGTCGCTTCGTGGCTATGCTGCATCGGAGAGTGCCGGCTCAACTGCTGCCTCATCAAACAATTTGTGTTCGAATTAAAACTATTACTGCTCATGGACAGCTCCCAGTTCATTCCGCACTTTCCTTATTAATGTTAAAATCAATTATCCCAAACGCCGAATATGAACCAGAATCCTTTTCTGCTTTAATTTTCAATTTAAACTTTTGTAAATGTCTGCTTTTTCACAGCGGCTCTTTTGTTCTCAGTGGAGCTCGGTCCTTGAATCAGTTGCATACCGATAGCATGCGTCTACTCAATGTAGTTCTTTCCATTGAATAAAAATAAAAGTCAAGTCAAGCAATTTGCCGCAAATATTTCAATGATTAGTGAAAAGTGAATAAAAGGATAAACTTGTATTCTTTACATTCATTTTCCCAGGCAGACAGCTATGGAACACTTCAAAAACGTATTTAGCCCATCACCAAAAGTATCGCAAAACGCATATCAAATCCGAAAGTAAACAATACTACCATCGTTATAACAAACGATGTGCACCGAGAGAAGAGAAATAGAAAAGTGATAGAGAAAATATGATTAAAACGCTGATTGAATTTACAGGAACAATTTGTCAGATAAAAACCAAAAACACATTTTAAACAAGTAGTACACAAAGCAAACAAAAATGAATTAATATTGTATGAGCGCACTTGCCACAGCTTTATAAAAAGTAAAACTTAAATTGATATCAATATTTCACGCCGCAAAAACAAATTGACAGCTAAATCTAGCGCAATTAGCCAAGCATACAAATTTGTAAAAGTTACTACATGCAAGTCACTACATTTAAAACAGAATTTGGCAATTTAAACAACTCTAAAAGCAAGAAAAAGTACTAAACAGTCTGTTAAACACCCGCACTAGACCAGTCGGATGCGCTTCAGCTGATCGTGGGATGCGGGCGTCAGCGCATAGTGTCCGTAGGGCAGGCTTCGATTACTGCTAAGCCACACTCGCTTATCCTCCCACACCGATAGGCTTCTTTTCTCCATGACCGACGTGAAGATTTCGTGTTTCTTGGAAACAATCGCTGTCATGGCAACCATCTGCTCTTGCTTGGACTCGAACGCGTCGACATAGTTCGCATGCGAAATTTGCTGTCTTACTACTGACTGCTTCACGCCTTTGGCAGTTTTCTTGATCTTTGCACTCGAATTCTCGGCAGGGAGAAACGAATAAAGTTTTGGACGCAAAAGAATCCACTCCTGGTAAATTCCACCAGCAGATTCATCTTTAACGCAGCCCAGCTTTCCTTTTAACTCTTCAGAGAAATGCGGATGGTCTCGAGAATAGTTGGATGTGTCAAGTATTTTTTCCTCTCTAAGCTTCGGGATTACCTCCGATGTTAAATCATGATTCTTGAAAGCTAGAAAAAATGAGTCAGTATCACCTCCGCAAAGCATCATGTCTCTGGAACCGTCTGAATGACAGAACAGCGGTCGGAGCCTGTCATATAGTAGGCTGTACATGGCCATCTTAGAGAGATCGAGAACTGCCTGGCCAACGAAAATGGCCTTGTCAAGCGTGACTTTATCTTTTTTGAGCTGAAAAATGCTCAACGACTCATTGATAATCGAGAATGCGGCACAGTTTGGTCGAGAGGCGCAAGTTTCTGCTTGAGTCTGGTTAGTGCAAATTCGAACATCGCATCTTTTTCGAACGTTCTCCATAGTTTTTCCAAAGAGAGAATTGTTTTTCAATTTGTAAAAATCCTTAGCAAACTCGGAAGTTGCCAAAGCTCTTTTTTCATTGTTGCTGGCAATGTACGGCGCGAAAATATTTTCCTGCTTGAACGAAATCATTTTTTTGACGCACTTGATCCGCATTCCGTGTTGCAGGTAAAATCTTAAAACGGTGCTGTGAACTACGTAAGAATCCTTGTCGGTACAGGTGAGTAGAAGCTTCTCCGTTGCTTGAAACTTAGCTTCAGCATTGCCAGTTCGCTGTTCAGCAATCTCTTTCCATAGTTCGGCCATGTACGGCGAGAATTGATCTGGCTGTGGTTTTGATTTTTCAGGTGCAAACGGTAACTCCTGAGTCGAATCGTGAATCTCAGCTGGGTATTCTAGATCGAGTTGAACAAGGTAGGCGATCTCGGCTTCTGGATTGAGTGACAGAAACCGATTGGAGTCCCAGAACTGGATTTCCTGTTCCGGTACCCACCTGAATTCCCTGCATGGAAGCGGAAGCGACAGGGCAAAGCCATACAAGTTGTTCATATCGATCGGCATGAGGCTTACACTCTCTTGCTGATCATCATAACCTGGCAAGCTAGGATTATTACCTTTGACGCAATGCACATTAATGAAGGACATGCCTCCTCGTATTCCCTTCTCAAACAGATGATACATGTCAGCATCAGTCAGCTGCTCTAGAACCACTCCAGTCGACTTTAGAGCTGAGTCGTAAGACAAACCAGGAGTAGTAAAGTAGTGTACCGGATCCAATCCGTCCTCTTTCAGACTGGCCTGTCGGAATGTCTCGAAAATGTCAGCCAGCTGCCTTACATCCATTTCAAGATAGGCGAGCATATAATCCTTCAAACTTTTGCATTGAAATGCCGCCCATGCCGCTCTTGCTCTATTGTAGTCGTCGTCGGAAATTCCCCTATCGGAAAGTCGATTAAAAAAAGCATCTTTAGGCGGCAAAACCGACTGCTCGAGAATCTCAAATCCTGTGAGGTAATCATATGGGAAAATCCCTTTTTTTCGAAGTAGCTCTCTTGAAAGATGTGGTCTTGACTCAAGCATTTGCATTGTCAGCTTGCATTCAGCTTCGGGAAGATTAGCAAACAAATTGGACAAACTTCCCTTCAAAAAGCAGAGCGAGTCGATGAACTGAATTGTAAACATGATTGGCACAACTTTTCCGTTCTTTACGTAACTTGCAACAGGGAATTCCGCCCTTAGTGACAAGTATCGCTCGGATGATTGCGGAACAACACTAAGTTTCCAATTTTTCATGCTCCCAAGCGCAGTGGAAAGTAGAAGATGAAGGTCGTAGCCGCCTAAGTTGTGAAAAACCAGGGGCAGAAACCGGCGTCGGAGCTGTGCTCGCAGGTTGCATTCTTGACATGCTGCACCTTTGTACTGTCCATTTAAATGATCGTGGTCAAAATGTTTATCTGTAGAACTTTTAAAGTTCTTCTTGCAGTAGTGACATACCTCAGCAGAATTGAAATCATCCATGACGGTCGCGGATGATCGGTCAGCCGGCTGGTGGCTATGCTTCTGGTTCCAGTGAAATATATCCTGAGCCAGGCTTTCAAGAGATTTGAGAAAACCAAGGATACACTCATCAGGGTCCGCATTGCAAAAGACCTTGTACATGTCTCCTTCTGGCCTAAGCGGAGGTCCTGTCATGCCTTCACGAGGCACTGCAAGAAAAGCTGCTGCACATGGTTCATGCTTTGAGATCAGGTTAGCAGGGTCTGTGTTCGCTCGCAAAATGGCTTCCAGGTCGGCATAGGCAACGAATGGTGGACTGACAGTGTTTTGACAGTTTCGGAACTTTATTTCATTCTGTCCTGGAACTGGAAGCGTTTCTTTGACAGGATTTTCTGCAGTAATGCTGCATTCGTTCCTGTGCTCTTGAAGCCTCTCGTTGCTATAAAATGATGTTAAACATTTCGTGCACCACTTCCTCATGGCGGGACCATTACGACTGTTCATTAACCTGTCAAAATTAGTAATTGCACACCAGTGCTCCGATCCGTAGCTGTCTTTAACTAGCAAAAGCATGAGGTGTCTTCGGTCATCTGACTCATGCTTGCGGCGACGGAGAAGAGTCACACTGCCCTGCTGCCAAGAGAACGCAGAAATGCAAATTCCTGGATTGTTAGACTCGACGCGATCGATATCAGCGACACTCACTGGCATGGAGATTTCTGCAAAGTCCAGCTCACGCAACCATTCATCGTAAGAGGATATTCTGTTGGGCGATTTCTGAACTTTCGGATCGGCGCTGTGCAGTGCAGCGAGACAGGCGTACAGGAAACAGTCTTTGCCTGTGCTCGGTGGATTGATAACAGCCTTTTTGTTCTTCAAACTGGCAGGAAGATTGAATCTAACGGCTCTGCCCTGGCGAAATCGAATTGGATTGTACCTGGCAAGGTTGATGTCTAGAAAATTAATTTGTTTAATTGTCCAGCCACTGCCGTTCGTATTAATCATACTACAGATCCTCTCCAACTCCTGCTCCTGCTCAATCAACCAGTTGTTTAAACGGCCTGCTTCACCACCTAGGTCTAGGGCCTGCATTTTACAGCTTATCCATCTGTCCTCTTCGGCAAGCATCTCCCCATCTCTTATTCGGACCATTCGAATATTCGCCTTTAGCTGAACTTTGTAATGATGTCTTGAAATTCTTTGCTGAACTGCCTCAATAATTTTGTCTCCAGCTTGGACAAAAAATTCTGACGGAAGCGTGTCTGGGTGACTCGATCTGAGCCTCAGTATTTCCAGTGATTGATCATAGGCTTGGGCAACTCTGCTGAAGCTGACTGTTGAACCTGGTTTGTGGTTTTAGGATAATATTTTTGTTTTTTGCTGCCTATAGTTTCAAATATCAAAGATACTAAACTAAACGTCTGTACCCAAGCATACATGTACAACCCTACCGGTATAAAGTCTTTTATCTCCCCTTCTCCCATTCTTTGGACTAAAATTTTAGACTGCATAATATACATCGCATTGATAAGAAAATTTTTAAGTAAGTTGAAAAGGATAAATAAAGGCACTTACCTTGGTGTGCATCAGTCACCGACTCGCTGTTGGCTGCTGACTCGCTGCTGGCTGCTGACTCGCTGCTGGCTGCTGACTCGCTGCTGGCTGCTGACTCGCTGCTGGCTGCTGACTCGCTGCTGGCTGCCGACTCGCTGCTGGCTGCCGACTCGCTGCTGGCTGCCGACTCGCTGCTGGCTGCCGACTCGCTGCTGGCTGCTGACTCGCTGCTGACGTCATGGTCCACCCAAGGGTGGTCATACTCGATCCACGAGTGGTCATCCTCCATCCACGAGTGGCCATTCTCCATCCATGAGTGGTCATTCTCCATCCATGAGTGGTCATTCTCCATCCATGAGTGGTCATTCTCCTGCTCCATCCAGGAGTGCTCAACCATAGAAAAGGCAAGCAGTTAAAAGCTGACAGTGTTTACTGGCTGCAACTGAGTGTCATAAGCAACTGGGAGTGAATATTGGAAATCTTTTTCGTAAGTCTTTATTGCTGCAATACTGGTACAATATCCACACTTACAAGCTAGTAGATGCTGGTTATATTTTTTTGGTTCTCCCTTAAGCTAGCTCTCTGCATGCATATTCTATTGATCCCTATTCGTAAAAGTTCGTTTCTATTTGCCTCCTACGCAGACTCAATCGGTAAAAAATGCAAAATGAAGCCAATAGTTAATTAACAAACCAATCACCGAGTGGAAAAATGCTGACATTATATATATTTTTTTAAAAAAAATATCGAATTCACATGGTGCAATCATAGTCAATAAACAATGCATGGAACAATGAATTACAAATACAGACGAGAGTTTAGAAGCAGAAATATAGCTGAAAAGTTCAATAATTAAAGAATGAGGAAACACCGCGTCAAAGCAGTAGAAAGAAAATTATACCTAATCAATCGCACCAAGCATACGAAACCATCACCAATTTATTGAAAGTATGTTATGTTGATTTTAATTTGTTAAATTCAACTGTATAATGTTTCACCTACTTTTCAAATAATTTTTTTACCTCGGATACCAAAAGCTTTTTTTTAAAACTAATTTGGAAATGAAAACTGAAAACTTATAAGCAAGATTCCTAGAAGCGAATACAGAGTTATGAGATGATCAAATCATTAATTAATGTACCTACTTTCAACTTTAAAAAGCTAGTTGAAATAAAGTTTTAGCAATAATTGCAATAAATGGGTAGATTTCTCACTCCACACAGAAAGCAAAAAAGTACAAAAATTGCTTAGTCACAGCGGCACAATTCTAATACGATTTTCGAAAATCGTTACCTCGTACCCAGCCCCGCCGACAGGAGGCAGAAAGAAGGCAACTCCAGCTGGCACGGGTGGAGTTTCGGATTGAGAAGCTGGAATTGTAGAGGCTGCAGCTGGGGCGGCTGGAGCAGCTGGGGCAGCCAGAGCAGCTGGGGCGGCTGGAGCAGCTGGGGCGGCCAGAGCAGCTGGGGCGGCCAGAGCAGCTGGGGCGGCCAGAGCAGCTGGGGCGGCTGGAGCAGCTGGGGCGGCCAGAGCAGCTGGGGCGGCTGGAGCAGCTGGGGCGGACAGAGCAGCTGGGGCGGCCAGAGCAGCTGGGGCGGCCAGAGCAGCTGGGGCGGCCAGAGCAGCTGGGCGGCTGGAGCAGCTGGGGCGGCCAGAGCAGCTGGGGCGGACAGAGCAGCTGGGGCGGCCAGAGCAGCTGGGGCGGCTGGAGCTGCAGGTGGCACAATTGCATTATGCGACTCATTGTCGCTGCCCTCCTCTTCTAGGATTTCCATTTCGTGGTCGTCTTCAACTAGATGAAGTTGTTTTCCAGCAATCACCGGAACCGAAGAGACAGGTTGCTGCTGCTGCTGACCAGCGTTGAATTCCCTGAGGAACTGATCCAGGACATCTTCCTCTATGAAGTTTATGACAGCAGCAGCCTCGACTCCAGCAGCCTCGACTCCAGCAGCCTCGACTCCAGCAGCCTCGACTCCAGCGGCCTCGACTCCAGCAGCCTCGACTCCAGCAGCCTCGACTCCAGCAGCCTCGACTCCAGCAGCCTCGACTCCAGCAGCCTCGACTCCAGCAGCCTCGACTCCAGCAGCCTCGACTCCAGCAGCCTCGACTCCAGCAGCCTCGACTCCAGCAGACAGCTCAACTTCAAATTCTGCAGCTGCTGAAGACCCGCTTGGCCTCATCCTCTTCAATGTAGAGTCAATTACTTGACTCAAGTGAGCTGATAGCAGACTCCTGCTGGCTCCCTTTTTCTGCTGGATCTTCTTTTCTCTCTCGTTGCTCTTTTTGATGGCGCGGATTACTTTCCAGCGGTTACTTTCTTGCTTTTTCTTGTCATCGCTGACGATCCTGTGTCCTCGATGATATGCTGGAATTTTTCCCTCCTGCAGAGCTTCGACGGTGCCGCACTGGTCGCATGCCAACCAGCATGAGACCAGACAGTTCTCTTATTGTCGTGGTGTCTTGGGGACACGCCTCCAAGCAGGCACACTTCGCAGCTTATACAGACCTCATAGAGGTCTCTATGACAACTTTTAAAAGTTTTCATTTTGAAAGAGAAAGAGTTGTTTTTTAGAAGTAGTAAGGTTTTTAAAAATCCTTTTATACAATTTGTTTTTGTCTATTTGTTTATTTGTACTTGCGTGGCTGCTTATATAGTAATTTGTACATGCATGCCCTCTCCTTATCATATCGTATATGAACATCCAGCCATGCTCAGGTAATAATTACTTTACCGTTATAGAGGCCACCGGCTGTAATTAGTGTATCCCCCCGTCCCCTTATCCAGGTAAGCAACACCAGCCGTCCTCTGTGCAGTTGTAAAACTTTATAACCTCACCCTAACACAGAGCACAGAGATTGGCCACCCCTCTTATCTCTGCAATGTTTAGCCGTTCCCAATGCACAGAGATAGGATCCTCTCCGCAGTGTATTTTTCCTATATCCTTTTTGCCGCCTATCTCGCCAGTGCTAGTGCGGCAGTATCATGAATCGCCTCTATCTCCGCAGTGCTTAGCCGTCCCCAATGCACAGAGATAGAGCTCATATCTCTGCAGTGCTTAGCCGTCCCCAATGCACAGAGATAGAGCTCATATCTCCGCAGTGCTTAGCCGTCCCCAATGCACAGAGATAGAGCTCATATCTCTGCAGTGCTTAGCCGTCCCCAATGCACAGAGATAGAGCTCATATCTCTGCAGTGCTTAGCCGTCCCGAATGCACAGAGATAGAGCTCATATCTCTGCAGTGCTTAGCCGTCCCGAATGCACAGAGATAGAGCTCATATCTCTGCAGTGCTTAGCCGTCCCCAATGCACAGAGATGGAGCTCATATCTCTGCAGTGCTTAGCCGTCCCCAATGCACAGAGATAGAGCTCATGTCTCTGCAGTGCTTAGCCGTCCCCAATGCACAGAGATAGGGCTCATATCTCTGCAGTGCTTAGCCGTCCCCAATGCACAGAGATAGGGCTCATATCTCCGCAGTGTATTTTTCCCTGTACATTTGCATTGCCGCCTGTCTCGCCGGTGCTAGTGCGGCAGTGTCATAATTCGCCCTACTACTTGTGCCCAATAAGTTTTGCTCACGCCATTAACTATTGCCCTCCCCTCCACCTGTTTCCATGCATTTTAAATATGCGTCCAATTTAGAAATTCGCTTACTCGCTTTCACTTTGAATCGTCCCGCCAGTCTCCAAAATTTCTCCCCCGCCCCGATCCCGCAGTCCTCAGTCGGCATGCACAGCCAATCAGACACCCAGGCCGGAAGCGGCAGCTTCCAATCTATTGGAGAATTCTACGCCGGCAAAGACGTGTTCATCACCGGTATAACCGGCTTCATGGGCAAGGTGCTGCTGGAGAAGCTGCTCTGGGCCTGTCCGCAGGTCGGCCGAGTCTACGCCATGATGCGCCCGAAACGGGGCCGCCCCGTGGAGGAGCGACTGGAGGTGAGGGCGAGCAGGGCAGGGATAAATGATTGATGGGGATAGACTTAATTAGCCTTGCACACTAGAGTGGCCAATCTGTGGATTGAGGGTGATCGGTATAATAGAGTGACTATAGAGAGTGACAGACAAATGTCTGATATGGCAGACATTGGAATTAGCAATGTAAGACATGGATGAATCTGGAGTTTACAGATGCGAGCTAAAAAAGGTCTGTAGTGACAGATGAAACAGAATGGACTTGGGTGACACTTATAAGTGACAGACAGAGAGGAATCTGGAGTGACAGACAGTAAGTAATCTGGAGTGACAGACAGAGATACCTGGAGTGACAGACAGAGGAATCTGGAGTGACAGACAGAGGAATCTGGAGTGACAGGCCTATGGAGATGCAAGGCAGGTGAGCACCCACCATTCCCAGGAGCTGCTGGACAGCGCCCTGTTTGATCGTCTCCGACGCGACCGGCCCGACTTTCGCGACCAGATCCGGCCGGTGCAGGGCGACATGTTCGAGCCCGGCCTCGGCCTCGCGCCCGAAGCCATCGAAGAGCTTCAAGAACGCGTCAGCATTGTTTTCCACAGCGCGGCCACCGTCCGCTTCGACGAGCATCTGAAAATCGCCGTCCAAATGAACCTGGACGGGCCGCGCAAAGTGGCCGAGTTGTGCGAAGGCATGCGCAAGCTGGAAGCCTTGGTCCACGTGTCCACCGCCTACGCCAACTGCGAGCGCAAGGTGGTGGACGAGATCGTCTACGCGCCGGATGTGCACCCGCAGAAACTACTGGACGCCATCGAGTGGATGGATGACGGCGTCTTGGAGCAGGTTGGTTTGTTTAGGCGCTATATTTTAAGAACATAGACATCGCTGGTTGTTCAAAAGTACATTTCTACCAGTTTGTATCACTAAAGTACACATGCACCAATCGCTATTACTAAATTGCACAAGCGTCGGTCGCTGTTAAAAAGTACACATTGCCGGTTCGCCTATGTGTCTGTCTCTCTATGCCAGTCTGTCTGTATTACTAAAGTACACATGTACCGGTTAGCATAAAAAAGTACACGTGAACTAGCTAGTAATTTAAAATTACACATTTAAGTAGCGTGAACCAAATTGTTTGCCGTCAGGTCACCCCAAAACTGCTGGGCCAGAAGCCGAATACCTACACCTTCACCAAGCAGCTTGCCGAGTTCTACCTGGTGAACAAGTTCCCCAACCTGCCGCTGATCATTGTGCGCCCATCCATTGTTGGCGCCAGCTGGGAGGACCCGTTCCCGGGCTGGGTGGACAACTTCAACGGGCCTACGGGCCTCTTTGCCGCTGTGGGCAAGGTAGGCAGACAGAGTGCTGAAAGATAAGGTGCAGCTTAATTAGACCATATTGAGTTTAATTATTCCAACCCACAGCTCGAAAAACCCACTTCCCAAAAGGTAGAAGATCAGAAATCCCAGATCCCACAGCTCAGAAACCCCAGATCTCACAGCTCAGAAATCCCAGATTTGACAGCCCAGAAGTCCCGGATCCCACAGCTCAGAAATCCCAGATCCCACAGCTCAGAAATCCCAGATCCCACAGCCCAGAAATCCCAGATCCCACAGCTCAGAAATCCCAGATCCCACAGCCCAGAAATCCCAGATCCCACAGCCCAGAAGTCCCGGATCCCACAGCTCAGAAATCCCAGATCCCACAGCCCAGAAATCCCAGATCCCACAGCTCAGAAATCGCAGATCCCACAGCTCAGAAGTCCCGGATCCCACAGCCCAGAAGTCCCGGATCCCACAGCTCAGAAATCCCAGATCCCACAGCCCAGAAGTCCCGGATCCCACAGCTCAGAAATCCCAGATCCCACAGCCCAGAAGTCCCGGATCCCACAGCTCAGAAATCCCAGATCCCACAGCCCAGAAGTCCCGGATCCCACAGCTCAGAAATCCCAGATCCCACAGCCCAGAAGTCCCGGATCCCACAGCTCAGAAATCCCAGATCCCACAGCCCAGAAATCCCAGATCCCACAGCTCAGAAATCGCAGATCCCACAGCTCAGAAATCCCAGATCCCACAGCCCAGAAGTCCCGGATCCCACAGCTCAGAAATCCCAGATCCCACAGCCAGAAGTCCCAGATCCCACAGCTCAGAAACCCCAGATCTCACAGCTCAGAAATCCCAGATTTGACAGCCCAGAAGTCCCGGATCCCACAGCTCAGAAATCCCAGATCCCACAGCTCAGAAATCGCAGATCCCACAGCTCAGAAATCCCAGATCCCACAGCCCAGAAGTCCCGGATCCCACAGCTCAGAAATCCCAGATCCCACAGCCAGAAGTCCCAGATCCCACAGCTCAGAAACCCCAGATCTCACAGCTCAGAAATCCCAGATTTGACAGCCCAGAAGTCCCGGATCCCACAGCTCAGAAATCCCAGATCCCACAGTCCAGCAGTCGCCGCTCCCCACCGCAGGGCATGATGCGCATTATGCACGGCGACCGCAGCTGCCGGGCGGACATTGTGCCAGTGGATATCGCCACCAACGTGCTGCTGGCCAGCGTGTGGCACCAGCGGCAGTTCAAGCCGCAGGGCAGGCAGCCGGTGTACCATGCCGTGATCGGGCCGGCCAACCGGCTCACCTGGGCGGACATTGAGACCCTGACGCCAAAGAACTTCGTGGCCCATCCTACTCAGAGTGCCATCCGCCTGCCCAAGGCAGTGTTCACCACCAATACGCTGTGGTACCAGGCGAACTGGCTGTTCAACCACCAGCTGCCCGCCTTCCTGTTGGATCTGTGGATGTACGCCAGCGGGAGGAAGGCAGTGTGAGTGACAGCTTGGAATTCATTTGGGTGAACGGCGGTAGCTATTGAGTATCCATTTGGGTGAATGGCGGTAGCTATTGAGTATCCATTTGGGTGAATGGCGGTAGCTATTGAGTATCCGTTTGGGTGAATGGCGGTAGCTATTGAGTATCCATTTGGGTGAATGGCGGTAGCTATTGAGTATCCATTTGGGTGAATGGCGGTAGCTATTGAGTATCCATTTGGGTGAATGGCGGTAGCTATTGAGTATCCATTTGGGTGAATGGCGGTAGCTATTGAGTATCCATTTGGGTGAATGGCGGTAGCTATTAGAATTCATTTGGGTGAATGGCGGTAGCTATTGAGTATCCATTTGGGTGAATGGCGGTAGCTATTGAGTATCCATTTGGGTGAATGGCGGTAGCTATTGAGTATCCATTTGGGTGAATGGCGGTAGCTATTGAGTATCCATTTGGGTGAATGGCGGTAGCTATTGAGTATCCATTTGGGTGAATGGCGGTAGCTATTGAGTATCCATTTGGGTGAATGGCGGTAGCTATTGAGTATCCATTTGGGTGAATGGCGGTAGCTATTGGAATCCATTTGGGTGAATGGCGGTAGCTATTGAGTATCCATTTGGGTGAATGGCGGTAGCTATTGAGTATCCATTTGGGTGAATGGCGGAAGCTATTGAATCCATTTGGGTGAATGGCGCTAGCTATTGGAATCCATTTGGGTGAATGGCGGTAGCTATTGGATCCATTTGGGTGAATGGCGGTAGCTATTGAGTATCCATTTGGGTGAATGGCGGTAGCTATTGAGTATCCATTTGGGTGAATGGCGGTAGCTATTGAGTATCCATTTGGGTGAATGGCGGTAGCTATTGAGTATCCGTTTGGGTGAATGGCGGTAGCTATTGAGTATCCATTTGGGTGAATGGCGGTAGCTATTGGATCCACTTGGGTGAATGGCGGTAGCTACTGAAATTCAGAATTTCTTCACTTAGAATCTTTCGAATGCTTTAACGTCCAGTAGCATTTGTAAACTTTATCACGCTAAAAGTAAAACGCTCTCTATCTGTTATATTACATGAAAGTGAAACACTTGAAGTGCATCGCAACCTTAACATTCACGCGCATTCACGCAGCGTTAAGCGCAAAGTTTTTCTGCACCAACCCAGCTCTAGGCCAGCAGAGGCCACTGAATAATGTTAAAGCTGAGTGTGACACACACTGACGTACATTGCAGTTGAGCACGGCTTGATAGCGTGTTTCTCTGTCTCACTGTCTCTGACCGCCTTATCTGGGCCAAATGCCCGACAATCCAGATCTGGCGTTGTTTATAATAAAGAAGCAAAAACTCTCGCATTCCACCCTGCACTGGCGCACTTGTTAGCGTAAATACTTAAAATAGAAATGGCATGTGCGCCAGTCCTGTGCGGTGACGGGTCACGCCATTCCGCTCTGGCCTGCGCGCACTTTAATGCAGTATTATTTAGTTGCATTGGGTTTTTGCAATCTGACTTCGAATTTTATCAGATAACCGTGGCAGTCATTGAATTTTGACTCAGGTGTATGCTGTGTCTGATGGAGCTTATGTATACGCTTAACCATTTTTAAGTAAAGTAGTTTAGTTATCATCAACTGGGGATTACCCTAGATCATCGATAGAGGATTTCCCTGTATCATAAATTTTGGATTCCCCTAGATCTTCAATGTGGGATTCCCCTAGATCATCAATGTGGGATTCCCCCTAGATCATCAATGTGGGATTCCCCTAGATCATCAATGTGGGATTCCTCTAGATCATCAATGTGGGATTCCTCTAGATCGTCAATGTAGGATTCCCCTAGATCATCAATGTGGGATTCTTCTAGATCATCAATGTGGGATTCTCATAGATCTTCAATGTGGGATTCTCATAGATCATCTATGTGGGATTCCCCTAGATCTTCAATGTGGGATTCTCATAGATCATCAATGTGGGATTCCTCTAGATCTTCAGTGTGGGATTCCCCTAGATCATCAATGTGGGATTCCTCTAGATCTTCAGTGTGGGATTCCCCTAGATCATCAATGTGGGATTCCTCTAGATCATCAATGTGGGATTCCCCTAGATCTTCAATGTGGGATTCCTCTAGATCATCAATGTGGGATTCCCCTAGATCTTCAATGTGGGATTCCTCTAGATCATCAATGTGGGATTCCCCTAGATCTTCAATGTGGGATTCCTCTAGATCATCAATGTGGGATTCCCCTAGATCATCAATGTGGGATTCTTCTAGATCATCAATGTGGGATTCCCCTAGATCTTCAATGTGGGATTCCTCTAGATCATCAATGTGGGATTCCCCTAGATCATCAATGTGTGATTCTGCTAGATCATCAATGTGGGATTCTGCTAGATCATCAATGTGTGATTCCCCTAGATCATCAATGTGGGATTCTGCTAGATCATCAATGTGTGATTCCCCTAGATCATCAATGTGTGATTCTACTAGATCATCATCATTGAAGGCCAAAAAAATCGCACAGATTAAATTCACTCCCCGCTGCCCCACCATCAACCCGAACAGATTCGTCCGCGTATCGAATCGCATCAACAAGTCCATTCGAACTCTGGAATATTTCACCCACCGGGAATGGATGTTCAACAATGCCAATGTCATGCACGCCATGGAGTGCATGTCGCCGTCGGATCGAGTGGTAAGTAAAATTGCTTTGATAATTATTCAATTTCTACTTTAGAAGGATTATTTTAGTGCTGACGTCACTTCCGGTTCAGTGTTGAGGGCATCCATTGACCATTTCTAAACTGACATCACTTCCGGTTCAGTGTTGAGGGCATCCGTTGGGAACTGGCATCACTTCCGGTTCAGTGTTGAGAGCATCCGTTGGGAACTGGCATCACTTCCGGTTCAGTGTTGAGAGCATCCGTTGGGAACTGGCATCACTTCCGGTTCAGTGTTGAGAGCATCCGTTGGAAACTGGCATCACTTCCGGTTCAGTGTTGAGGGCATCCGTTGACCATTTCTAAACTGGCATCACTTCCGGTTCAGTGTTGAGAGCATCTGTTAGAAACTGGCATCACTTCCGGTTCAGTGTTGAGAGCATCCGTTGGAAACTGGCATCACTTCCGGTTCAGTGTTGAGAGCATCCGTTGGGAACTGGCATCACTTCCGGTTCAGTGTTGAGAGCATCCGTTGGAAACTGGCATCACTTCCGGTTCAGTGTTGAGGGCATCCGTTGACCATTTCTAAACTGGCATCACTTCCGGTTCAGTGTTGAGAGCATCTGTTGGAAACTGGCATCACTTCCGGTTCAGTGTTGAGGGCATCCGTTGACCATTTCTAAACTGGCATCACTTCCGGTTCAGTGTTGAGGGCATCCGTTGACCATTTCTAAACTGGCATCACTTCCGGTTCAGTGTTGAGAGCATCCGTTGGAAACTGGCATCACTTCCGGTCCAGTGTTGAGGGCATCCGTTGGAAACTGACATCACTTCCGGTCCAGTGTTGAGGGCATCCGTTGACCATTTCTAAACTGGCATCACTTCCGGTTCAGTGTTGAGAGCATCCGTTGGAAACTGACATCACTTCCAGTTTACACAATTTACACAATTCACGAAATTTATTATTATTGTTGCTATCCGTCCGACTCAGGTCTCATATTCAGTTTCTGATGTAATTGCTCTAGTTTAATAAAAATTGCTATTCGAATCCCATTCGGACTCGCACAGGAATTCGACTGCGACGCCTCCAAGCTGGACTGGCATGAGTACCTGGAGCGCTACTGCATCGGGGTGAAGCGATATGCGCTAAAAGAAAGCGACGAAGATGTTGGCACAGCCAGGGCTCGCATTAGAAAGTAAGTCAGGTTTACTTATTTTGCTAGCCTGCTACTACTGTTTTATTCATTCCTCAGTAGGCAGAATAGGTTTTTGCTAATAGTTTGCTAATAGTTTTATCGCATAAACAGACTTAATTTACTTGGTAGGTTACGAAGCAGTTGCGTATACCTATAAGCAAATAGTTACTCCCGCCGTTTACCTTGATGATTTTTGTTTTCTCCCGCCGCAGGCTGCAACGACTGGGCCTGCTGTGGAATGTGCTGCTCTGCGTGCTGCTGTGGCGCCTGACAGTGAAGCGGGTGCCCCTGCTGCGCACCATGTGGCTGGTGATGCTCAACCTGGCCGGCTCGCTGTTCAACAAGCTGCCCCGGTTGGCCAGGTCCTAACCAGTGCAATCCGGAGCCTCGCCCCGCCCTAGCGACTGCAATTCCTCCACTCAGTGCTGCTCAGTCGGTATGCAGATTTCCCGGAGTTATCATCTTGGACTATGCGAAATATTCTCCCTTTTGGCTATTTTATTTATTTATTTATTTATAGCAGATTTCAGCGGTGCCCGGCCTCGTCCGAATTTGCGTTTCGCTTCAATTCTTACTGTTCAAAGTACAAATAGCGAAAAGTACATCTTAATAAAGTTACCTTTTGATAAAAGTACAATTTTGTCTCTGAAAAGTACTTTTAATCCAATTTATAGCGCCTACAAGGGTTTTTGGCCTCTTATAAATCTCTCATCTCATACTCTTATCCGCACGGCTGTCGAATATTCAATTTGCACTACTCGGCCTTGTGAGTAGTGTCATGCGCACGTGCGAATTCAGATTATTGTAATTTACATTAAATACTAATTGAATTTACTTGACGCATTCATTCTGGGAGGCCCCGGACGCCGCAAGATGTCCGATTGCTGGCCCTGTTGATGCACCAGGCTATTTTTTCATATTATAAACTTTGCCAACGTGTACTTTTTATTGCCCGCTATCTATAAAAATATTATTATAATCAATTTTCTATTCTCCAGTGCCCGTTGCTTTTCAGTTGTTTTTTTAGTTCGTTTTTTATTAGTTTGGGGGCTCGGGCCGTTTCGTGCCGCCTCTTGACTTCGAGTTTTTGTTTTGCCTACAGGAGCGAAGTCCGTGCTCTGCCGTCTTCTTTTACTTGTAATTGCGACTTTTTGATGAAATCTAATTGTTATAACGGGCCGACACGACGGGGCGAAGCTTTCAGTGTCTTTGAGCACATGGCTGCCTTCCCGAGTTGAGTTTCTGAGCCTGCGCGGCAGACAATTCCAGTTGATGTCTTCTTGGCGGCTTGTTTATTTTCTGTTAATTTGGCAGATTGTGGATTTGCCAGACTTTATATATGGCAGATTGTGGATTTGGTAGATTGTGGATATGGCAGATTATTGATATGGCAGCTTGTGGATTTGGTAGATTGTGGATATGGCAGATTATTGGTATGGCAGATTATTGGTATGGCAGATTATTGGTATGGCAGATTATTGATATGGCAGATTGTGGATATGGCAGATTTCGGATTTTCAAATTGTACATATATGATAGGTTTGTGAATACGGCAGATTGTATATGTGGTGGGTTGTGGATACGGCAGATTGTATATGTGGTGGGTTGTGGATACGGCAGATTGTATATGTGGTGGGTTGTGGATACGGCAGATTGTATGTGGTGGCTTGTGGATACGGCAGATTGTATTTGTTGTGGCTTGTGGATACGGCAGATTGTATTTGTGGTGGCTTGTGGATACGGCAGATTGTATATGTGGTGGCTTGTGGATACGGCAGATTGTATATGTGGTGGCTTGTAGATACGGCAGATTGTATATGTGGTGGCTTGTAGATACGGCAGATTGTATATGTGGTGGGTTGTGGATACGGCAGATTGTATATGTGGTGGCTTGTGGATATGGTAGATTGTATATGTGGTGGCTTGTGGATACGGCAGATTGTATATGTGGTGGCTTGTGGATACGGCAGATTGTATATGTGGTGGCTTGTGGATATGGCAGATTGTATATGTGGTGGCTTGTGGATACGGCAGATTGTATATGTGGTGGCTTGTGGATACGGCAGATTGTATTTGTGGTGGCTTGTGGATACGGCAGATTGTATATGTGGTGGCTTGTGGATACGGCAGATTGTATATGTGGTGGCTTGTGGATACGGCAGATTGTATATGTGGTGGCTTGTGGATATGGCAGATTGTATATGTGGTGGCTTGTGGATACGGCAGATTGTATTTGTGGTGGCTTGTGGATACGGCAGATTGTATATGTGGTGGCTTGTGGATACGGCAGATTGTATATGTGGTGGCTTGTGGATACGGCAGATTGTATATGTGGTGGCTTGTGGATACGGCAGATTGTATATGTGGTGGCTTGTGGATACGGCAGATTGTATATGTGGTGGCTTGTGGATACGGCAGATTGTATATGTGGTGGCTTGTGGATACGGCAGATTGTAAATGTGGTGGCTTGTGGATACGGCAGATTGTATATGTGGTGGCTTGTGGAATCGGCAGCATGGCATGAACTGAGAATGTTAGATAACGGTCAGAGCGGCTTCTCATGCGCTACCGAGGTGCACTTGATAGACTCGCACTTGAAACTGAGAGGCCATTAGCATGACTTCAACTGCTGCAAAAGAATTGCCTGACTCATAAATTAATTTGTCAAGATTGGCATTCCTAAGCTCGGCGGCCCGAGTATGGCTGCTGTGCAAATCTGCCCAGCATTTCTTCTGTTATTCTAAGCGGTTGAGAACAGTAGAATTTTTGTAGCAAAAATGAAACGAAAATAGTCTTCTATATCTAGACATTGTTTGCAGTAGCTTCTCTCTCGCAACTTCTGTAGGAATGCTCACAGCATTGAGCTGCCTTTGAGAACTTTCCTAGCCAGCGCATGCCTTTCTGAGCAAACTGTCAGCTTCTGTAAACTGTCTTGGCGTTTCTTCGAAAATATGGGCCAGACAGCTGACCTGTTTGCACCGGCCTCTGATGTCCCCGCCTCTGTGCAGCTCGAATGAAACAGGCACCATTGGGGTTCCTATACTCGCAATAGCATGCCTGTGAGCTGCCAATATTGCTGAGGAATTTGCTTCTTGATGTCATATTTTGTCTGCCATCCCTCCACTTCTCAATTTCCCCTTCTCCATCTCCCTCTACTCCGTCTCCCTCTCTTCTCCATCTCCCTCTCCCTCCATCTCCCTCTCTCCTCCATCTCCCTCTCCTCCATCTCCCTCTCTTCTCCATCTCCCTCCCCTCCATCTCCCTCTCCTCCATCTCCCTCTACTCCGTCTCCCTCTCTTCTCCATCTCCCTCTCCCTCCATCTCCCTCTCTCCTCCATCTCCCTCTCCTCCATCTCCCTCTCTTCTCCATCTCCCTCCCCTCCATCTCCCTCTCCTCCATCTCCCTCTCCTCCATCTCCCTCTCCTCCATCTCCCTCTCTCCTCTATCTCCCTCTCTTCTCCATCTCCCTCTCCTCCACCTTCCTGTCCTCCATCTCCCTCTCTCCTCCACCTCCCTCTCCTCCATCTCCCTCTCCTCCATCTCCCTCTCCTCCATCTCCCTCTCTTCCATCTCCCTCTCTCCTCCACCTCCCACTCCTCCATTTCCCTCTCCTCCATCTCCCTCTCTTCTCCATCTCCCTTTCTCCTCCACCTCCCTCTCCTCCATCTCCCTCTCTTCCATCTCCCTCTCTCCTCCACCTCCCTCTCCTCCATCTCCCTCTCCTCCAACTCCCTCTCTTCTCCATCTCCCTCTCTTCTCCATCTCCCTCTCCTCAATCTCCCTCTCCTCCATCTCCCTCTCTTCTCCATCTCCCTCTCCTCCATCTCCCTCTCTTCTCCATCTCCCTCTCTCCTCCACCTCCCTCTCCTCCATCTCCCTCTCCTCCATCTCCCTCTCCTCCATCTCCCTCTCCTCCATCTCCCTCTCTTCTCCACCTCCCTTTCTTCAATCTCCCTCTCTCCTCCACATCCCTCTCCTCCATCTCCCTCTCCTCCATCTCCCTCTCCTCCATCTCCCTCTCCTCCATCTCCCTCTCTTCTCCATCTCCCTCTCCTCCACCTCCCTCTCCTCCATCTCCCTCTCTTCTCCATCTCCCTCTCCTCCATCTCCCTCTCTTCCATCTCCCTCTCTCCTCCACCTCCCTCTCCTCCATCTCCCTCTCCTCCATCTCCCTCTCTTCTCCACCTCCCTGTCCTCCATCTCCCTCTCTCCTCCACCTCTCTCTCCTTCATCTCCCTCTCCTCCATCACCCTCTCCTCCATCTCCCTCTCTTCCATCTCCCTCTCTCCTCCACCTCTCTCTCCTTCATCTCCCTCTCCTCTATCACCCTCTCCTCCATCTCCCTCTCTCCTCCATCTCCCTCTCTCGTTTTGCTCCCGCCCCATCCCCTTGCGGCAAGTACTCAGTCAAAAGCAGAAGCCTTTGGCAAGAGATTTGATTGGCAACTGGTTAGCACTATTTGCAGCTGTGGCACTCGTATATATTCACTTATCATAGCAACTAGTTAGAACTCTAAAAATGTGATATCAAATTGTACAATCAGGTATTGAGAATTGTTTGTGTAGCAATTAGCAATGAGCAGCACTTCTCAAACGCGTGTACATTGGAGGTAATAAAAATTTATAAAACATAAAAACTCCGAATAAAAAATAGTCGAATTCCATACTAGGGAAGTTCATGTTCAGAACTAGCAAAAATTGGTTTTCAATATCGGCGGCAACGGATCGGACATGAAAATGCAGCCAAGGGGTCAGGACCGTCAGTTCGGTGAGGAAATGTACAGTTAATGCTATTCAGCCACCTGCACGCGTCTAGAACTTGAATGTGCTTTTCGTCTTGCCGGGCTCCTTGTGCCGCTTGCTGTGCAGCTGCAGGTGGTCGGACCGGCTGAACTGCTTCGGGCACAGCATGCAGCGGAACGGCTTCTCGCCCGTGTGAATTCGCTGATGGCGCACCAGCTCGTCTGACCGGGGAACGACCAGCTGCAGCCTGGCCACGTGCAGTGGAACGGCCGCTCCTCTGCGGGTGAGGGAAATTCGTTGCCTGGTGCCGAGATCAGCTGATTGGCGGGCTGGCTACCCTCCCTCTGATTGGCGGGCTGGCTAGCCTCATTCTGATTGGCGGGCTGGCTAGCCTCATTCTGATTGGCGGGCTGGCTAGCCTCCCTCTGATTGGCGGGCTGGCTATAGCCTCCCTCTGATTGGCGGGCTGGCTAGCCTCCCTCTGATTGGCGGGCTGGCTAGCCTCCCTCTGATTGGCGGGCTGGCTAGCCTCCCTCTGATTGGCGGGCTGGCTAGCCTCCCTCTGATTGGCGGGCTGGCTAGCCTCCCTCTGATTGGCGGGCTGGCTAGCCTCCCTCTGATTGGCGGGCTGGCTAGCCTCCCTCTGATTGGCGGGCTGGCTAGCCTCCCTCTGATTGGCGGGCTGGCTACCCTCCCTCTGATTGGCGGGCTGGCTAGCTTCTCTCTGATTGGCGGGCTGGCTAGCCTCCCTCTGATTGGCGGGCTGGCTAGCCTCTCTCTGATTTGCCAGCCTCCACTTTCATTTGTGGACTGGAGCATCAAGCTGTTGGGCCCAATTTTCATAATTATTTAAATTTTCATCGTCAGTTTTTATAAGCCAAGATTCCTGTGCGGATAGGAATTAACATTTTAGTTCAGGCCTGAAGCAGTTCCCCAGCTATTTAAATTTCCCACCATGAACTCACCATTGTGCGAGCGCAGGTGCGTCTTCAGGTGCGAGTTCTTGAGATAGGCCTTGCAGCACCCCTGGTGGGGGCACACGAAGTTTCTCGGCCGGTCGCTCGGCGCCCCCGACTGCGCCGCCGCCGTCTGCTGCGGGTCGCCGCTGCTGCCGGTGGTGGCGCGGCTGCTGACGGACGCCGAGCTCACCTGGTCGTCCATCGGCATCAGGAACTTCTCCCAGTCGTCCTCGGTGGCGGCAGCCGCGGCAGCAGCGGCGTCCATGGTGACATCGGCGGTCAGGATGCAGTCGTCCAGCATCAGGTCGGGCAGGTCCCGGCAGCACTGCGGCCCGACTGCCATCGCAGAAGATATCGCCGTCCAGTTCGACATTTCGTTCGACAGGTAGAAAGCAGGCGACGTTGTCGCTGCCGCGGCTGCCGCAGCTTCCTCGAACTCCCCGAACAGCATCAGCTGGTCGGCCTCCGGCTCCGTCTTGACGCCAGCTGAGGACGGGTTCATCGCGCTCACGAGTCTGTGTTGTTTCCTGGAAAACAGGCAGGCTTTGCCAGCTCTGCCCTGCTGCGTCTCTAATCTTATTTAGAGGTCTCCGCCGCCGTCCCTGCGCTCGGCCGGCCGCCATTGGCTGCAACTGTGGCCACCTCGCCTGAGGTGAAAAACTCTCGCTGCCGAGCCTCCCACGCCTGCCGACAGCCCGGCGCCTCCGAGTGGCCACTCGAGGCCGGGTCAGGAAAGGGGGTTCGGCGCTCAGCCTCTGTCCTTCTCTTGTCATTTTTCGGATCTCATTTCTCTTGTTAAAAGATTGAAAATCTTTCAATGCCTGCTAATTAAGGTCGCCATAATAAGACTGCGACAGAAGCGAAGTGTTTGTTATTCTTCTCAACTGCTCTTTTTCTATTTAACAGAAGGTCACCTGCCAACATTTGAAGTTCTGCTCACGCAGTGGAAAGATGACAGAAGTTCGAGTTTTGTTTTTCATTTTTTCGAATTTCGCCTACTTTTATCAGTAGTGTTTTGCAGCATCAAACAGTCCCGAGAGACACTACAAACTTTGAATGATGCTTTAAAAAATGACATCTTGAACTTTCAAAAGTCGCAAATGCATGAGAAGCTTTTAGCTTTTCAACACGAAAAAATTCCTAAAATATCACCTTCTGAACTTCCCAATTCTATTTGAGGATAGCATATGGGCTTCGTTCGAAGTCTTGCGAACCGAATGGAAGTTCTTTGGTGTTTAAAATCTACCTCGAGAACTGAACCAACTGTCAGTCAGGCTTAAATGTGTTTTTATAACTTAGCTTCTCAACGTATGAGCATGGTATCGCTTTGGACAGTCAAAACGGGACGCCATAGACATTCAAGCCAATCCACAGATCTCACCCTAGTCATGGACTTAAGCAGTTTAGCAGTCTAACTGAGGGAGGCTTGGCCATAGACTATAACTTTGGACATTCAATATGGGAAAAAGCCCAAAGATTTGCTCGTCTTTGGCCTGAAAGCAACCCCATTCCCTGGCGCCAGCAATTCCTGTAGCAGATCGCCAGCGGATGATTGATGCGATTCAACAAATGTCAGCCATCCCAAGAGCTGCAAGAATCTTCCGAATCTACGGACACCAAAGATTCTTTGTTCACTTTGTTCACTTTTAAATATTCCAGTGGTCCTGGGATATAAAAAGTACATTAAATTGGGCGAATTCACGTTTTGAATGGTTTTTTTCCCATTTTGATTGTCCATTCCACATTCTATTGTTGTGCATTCCCAAGCAGCCCGAGTCTGTGCATCGTCTGGCTTGAATGTTTATGGCGTCCCGTTTTGATTGTCCAAAATCCCGTTTAGATCGTTAAAAGCGATAGCTCAAACTAAGAAAAAGAAAGATCAGCCTGTGCTCAAAATTCATGTCTATGGCCAAGCCGTAGCACAAAGTTTCGGCAAAGTGTCATCTTTTTAGTGTGTTCTCCTGTACGGATTTGTCTATGGCCAAACCTCTCTGGGCGCTATATAAAAATTTCAGATCACAGCGAAATCTTTGCTGAATTATTCGGCACGGAGGCTGCCGTTGCGTGCACCCAACCAATTTTCCACTCATTCCTTTTATGGAATTGAAAACCTGAGCTGGGGCAGGAGAGGGCTGCAGCTTGAAGACGGCTCAGGCAAGTCAATGCGTGACTGGCACCTGCGCTTCCCATTGTAAACCAAGGCTTGCGCAGAGTGCTGCTAAAATTTATAGCCTGAAAAAAAGCATTAAAAAGGGGGCCGCCTCTTGCCTGGATACAATGGCTGTAGCTTGCATTTAGCTCTTTACTGCCATTTTGAACTCTATTGCTTCTGCAATTAATAGCTTTTGGACATGGCCGCCTGCGAGTTAATGGTATCTGAGTGACCCCGTGCGGTAGCTGTCTGACTAGATGGGTAGCTGACTGACTAGATAATTAGCTGACTGACTAGATAAGTAGCTGACTGACTAGATAAGTAGCTGACTGACTAGATAAGTAGCTGACTGACTAGATGGGTAGCTAACTGACTAGATAAGTAGCTGACTGACTAGATAAGTAGCTGACTGACTAGATAAGTAGCTGACTGACTAGATAAGTAGCTGACTGACTAGATAAGTAGCTGACTGACTAGATAAGTACCTGACTGACTAGATGAGTAGCTGACTGACTAGATGGGTAGCTGACTGACCAGATAAATAGCTGACTGACTAGATAAGTAGCTGACTGACTAGATAAGTAGCTGACTGACTAGATGGGTAGCTGACTGACTAGATGGGTGGCTGACTTACTAGATAAATAGCTGACTGACTAGATAAGTAGCTGACTGACTAGATGGGTAGCTGACTGACTAGATAAGTAGCTGACTGACTAGATGGGTAGCTGACTGACTAGATGGGTAGCTGACTGACCAGATAAGTAGCTGACTGACTAGATGGGTAGCTGACTGACTAGATAAATAGCTGACTGACTAGATAAATAGCTGACTGACTAGATAAGTATCTGACTGACTAGATGGGTAGCTGACTGACTAGATGGGTAGCTGACTGACTAGATGGGTAGCTGACTGACTAGATGGGTGGCTGACTGACTAGATAAGTAGCTGACTGACTAGATAAGTAGCTGAATGACTAGATAAGTATCTGAATGACTAGATAAGTAGCTGACTGACTAGATAAGTAGCTGACTGACTAGATAAGTAGCTGAATGACTAGATAAGTAGCTGACTGACTAGATAAGTAGCTGAATGACTAGATAAGTATCTGAATGACTAGATAAATAGCTGACTGACTAGATAAGTAGCTGACTGACTAGATAAGTAGCTGACTGACTAGATAAGTAGCTGACTGACTAGATAAGTACCTGACTGACTAGATGAGTAGCTGACTGACTAGATAAATAGCTGACTGACTAGATAAATAGCTGACTGACTAGATAAGTAGCTGACTGACTAGATAAGTAGCTGACTGACTAGATGGGTAGCTGACTGACTAGATGGGTGGCTGACTTACTAGATAAATAGCTGACTGACTAGATAAGTAGCTGACTGACTAGATGGGTAGCTGACTGACTAGATAAGTAGCTGACTGACTAGATGGGTAGCTGACTGACTAGATGGGTAGCTGACTGACCAGATAAGTAGCTGACTGACTAGATGGGTAGCTGACTGACTAGATAAATAGCTGACTGACTAGATAAATAGCTGACTGACTAGATAAGTATCTGACTGACTAGATGGGTAGCTGACTGACTAGATGGGTAGCTGACTGACTAGATGGGTAGCTGACTGACTAGATGGGTAGCTGACTGACTAGATGGGTAGCTGACTGACTAGATAAGTAGCTGACTGACTAGATGGGTAGCTGACTGACTAGATGGGTAGCTGACTGACTAGATGGGTAGCTGACTGACTAGATGGGTAGCTGACTGACTAGATGGGTGGCTGACTGACTAGATAAGTAGCTGACTGACTAGATGGGTAGCTGACTGACTAGATGGGTAGCTGAGTGACTAGATGGGTAGCTGACTGACTAGATGGGTAGCTGACTGACTAGATGGGTAGCTGACTGACTAGATGGGTAGCTGACTGACTAGATGGGTAGCTGACTGACTAGATAAGTAGCTGACTGACTAGACTCCGTTGATAAACAATGAACAGATGGGTTCAAATGCACTTTACCAGAACTGTAAGAATGCATAAATCAATCCTTAATCTGTGCTTGGTCTGACTTCTATAACACAGCTTCATCAGTGAGTTGTCTCAGTCACATGCAGCATGCAACTGCCCCCCTGGCCACCCCTGTCTATCTATCTATCCATAGCCTGCCAAAGACACCGTGAGAACCGGAGAGTCTGAGCCTAAGCGCCCCAACTGCTTGGCCAGTTTCAATTGTTGCCACATCTTTTGCAGCGAGGGTATGGGGAGGGTAGAGAGAGGGAGAGTGCTGGGTTTCTGAGTGAGGGACACTTTCTAAGAGCACGCATGAAGACAAGGCTGAGCTGCAACGCGAGCTGCGAAGCTGCAGAAGCTGTTGGGGGGGGGGGTCAGGCCTGATTAGAGAGTGTCGTCAGTAGCGCTGAAATTCTCTGCAGCGGCTATTTTGCAATCGCACGCGACACAGGAAAAAGTTACAAGCCCGAGCACAGCGGGCGGGCGGCGCCAACTATAGGGAGCTCGGAATTAAGCAATTAATTCATCAATTTAGGGCTGGAATGTCCACGCTAAGTCGTCTAAGAGTGCTCAGTTTTGTTTCGAAATTGGAATTTACAACTTTTGACAAAAAGAAGCCTCCCGGGGTTCGGGACTCAGGCTTCCGATCCAATCCAATCCAATCCAATCCAATCCAATCCAATCCAATCCAATCCAATCTAATCCAATCCAATCCAATCCAATCCAATCCAATCCAATTCATTCCAATCCATTTCAATCTATTCCAATCTATTCCAATCTATTCCAATCTATTCCAATCTATTCCAATCTATTCCAATCTATTTCAATCTATTCCAATCTATTCCAATCTATTCCAATCTATTCCAATCTATTCCAATCTATTCCAATCTATTTCAATCTATTCCAATCTATTCCAATCTATTCCAATCTATTCCAATCTATTCCAATCTATTTCAATCTATTCCAATCTATTCCAATCTATTCAAATCTATTCCAATCTATTCCAATCTATTCCAATCTATTCCAATCTATTCCAATCTATTCCAATCTATTCCAATCTATTCCAATCTATTCCAATCTATTCCAATCTATTCCAATCTATTCCAATCCATTCCAATTTATTCCAATCTATTCCAATCTATTCCAATCTATTCCAATCTATTCCAATCTATTCCAATCTATTCCAATCTATTCCAATCTATTCCAATCTATTCCAATCTATTCCTATCTATTCCAATCTATTCCAATCTATTCCAATCCATTTCAATCTATTCCAATCTATTCCAATCTATTCCAATCTATTCCAATCTATTTCAATCTATTCTAATCTTTTCCAATCTATTCCAATCTATTCCAATCTATTCCAATCTATTCCAATCTATTCCAATCTATTCCAATCTATTCCAATCTATTCCAATCTATTCCAATCTATTCCAATCTATTCCAATCTATTCCAATCTATTCCAATCTATTCCTATCTATTACAATCTATTCCAATCTATTCCAACCTATTCCAATTCATTCCAATCCAATCCAATCTATTTTATTTACAACCAGGTTGTAAATATTCTATTTCATCCCAATCCATTTCAATCCAGTCCAATCACCACCCCGTGTGCCTCTGTCATTTCACCTACGCAGCTATTATCAGCTATTACCATAGAGGTCCATCGCGGGTCGAAAAAGCATGAATTAACAATTTAAGCAGATTTATCTGGTAAAACGCGTACAGCCTACTTACATAGAGAGTAGATTCCTGGTTGGACTGAATGCCAATTGTCCGATAAAATTTAAATGTCTACAGAATCTCGCAACTCTAAATAATAGAAATAACTGGAGTAGTTATAACAGGACTCAGCCAGTGCCACCGCGTCCTCATGCGAGCTCATGCATACTTCTGTTTCAACGGCTGTATTTCGATAACCTCCTTTATAGAAATGCGAGATAAAATGAAAATACAAGAAACAGGCGAGTTGAGCGAGTCTTGCTTGAGTTGAAGGTTTGACTTTTTAATTCGCTACATTAAGCACTGGAGGTACCCATAGGTATAGTACCAAGTATTTAGAATGAACTCTACGTGTACTTGTAAATACTAGTCTAGATGTACAGTATAAACTGTACTTAAGTTCCTATCAAGTGGCCAGCAGTAAAATACCTACTGAGCGAATCTAAAATATTTTAAGAGTAAAAACTTGTGTTGGCTGTCAGCTGCTCACCTCAATTGGATTCTAGCGGGATTTCAATGGGATTCTAGCAGGATTTCAATGGGATTCTAGCCGGGATTTCAATGGGATTCTAGCCGGGATTTCAATAGGATTCTAGCGGGACTTTAATGGGATTCTAGTGGGATTTCAATGGGATTCTAGCGGGATTTCAATGGGATTCTAGCCGGGATTTCAATGGGATTCTAGCGGGCTTTGAATAGGATTTCGTGCGATTTCAATGGGATTTCGTGGGATTTCAATGGGATTCTAGCCGGGATTTCAATGGGATTCTAGCCGGGATTTCAATAGGATTCTAGCTGATTTCAATGGGACTTCTAGCGGGATTTCAATGGGATTCTAGCGGGATTTCAGTGGGATTCTAGCGGGATTTCAATGGGATTCTAGCGGGATTTCAATGGGATTCTAGCGGGATTTCAGTGGGATTCTAGCGGGATTTCAATGGGATTCTAGCGGGATTTCAATGGGATTCTAGCGGGATTTCAATAGGATTCTAGCGGGACTTTAATGGGATTCTAGCGGGATTTCAGTAGGATTTCGTAGGATTTCAATGGGATTTCGTGGGATTTCAATGAGATTTCGTGGAATTCTGATAGTACACTCTGACTGAGCAAGCTGAGGCCATCCAGCGGCATCCCCAGCCGCACAGCAGTGCAGCAGCTCCACCAGCACTTCAGGTGTTCTCCGCAAACAGCGGCTCCGCCTCCAGCTTGCGGTTTTTGACGCGGACGCTGCGCTCCAGAGCCATCCGCTTCTCCAAGTCCAGCGCGTAGTCCCCGGCCAGCTCCCACTTGTGCTCCGGCTCCACGCTGTTGCTGATCTCGGTGCCCCACTCCGGGTACACGTGCTGGATGGTGTGCTCGACGGCCAGGTTGCGGGGCTCCAGCATGCCGCGGAACAGGCGCCAGTCCGCGTACTTCCACGGCGTGTTCTCCAGCGGCCTGTACGGGTCCGGGCCGAACGGCGTCTGCAGCCGCATGTCGCCCAGCCGGTCCGCCGTGGCGCCGGTCCGCTGGAAGTTGAAGTACAGCTGGGTGTTGTCCGGGTACGACTCCTTGACGAACAGGGCCACCGGGGCCGGCTCCAGGTACTCCTTGCGGACTTTGTAGGGCGGGAACACCTTCACCATGAGCCGGTCGCACTGGTCAATGGCTGTGCAGGTCGGGCCCTTGATGGTGAGCACCAGGTACTTCACCCAGCGGTGCGCGCCTACCCGCCGGTTCAGAATGCGCCGCGTCACCTCGATCTCGCAACCAGTGCGCCTGGCATCGAGAGGGGGGGGGGGCGATGGCCTTGAGGATGAGCTGGGGAGTGACCTCAATGAGGGTGACCCCAAGCAGGGTGACCCCAAGCAGAGTGACCCCAAGCAGAGTGACCCCAAGCAGAGTGGACCCCAAGCAGAGTGACCCCAAGCAGAGTGACCCCAAGCAGAGTGACCCCAAGCAGAGTGACCCCAAGCAGAGTGGACCCCAAGCAGAGTGGACCCCAAGCAGAGTGACCCCAAGCAGAGTGGACCCCAAGCAGAGTGGACCCCAAGCAGAGTGACCCCAAGCAGAGTGGACCCCAAGCAGAGTGACGCCAAGCAGAGTGACGCCAAGCAGAGTGACCCCAAGCAGAGTGACCCCAAGCAGAGTGGACCCCAAGCAGAGTGGACCCCAAGCAGAGTGACCCCAAGCAGAGTGACCCCAAGTAAAGTGACCCCAAGCAGAGTGACCCCAAAGAGCCTACCTGGCGATGGCGCGGAACTGACTCGGCTCAATCAGGAAGGCCTCGATGACGCTGTCCGTCATGAGCACCACAAACTCCCGCTTCATCACGTCGGCAAAGACGTTCATGCAGCCAATCACGGAGCCCTCCTTCTGCAGGTGGCCAATGCTCAGCTTCTTCTTAGCTGAAACTGGGTTCGCCTTCTCCTCCGTCTGCGGCGGCGCCTCGTCCGGAACGTCCAGATCGTCGCCCTCGCCCTCGCCTTCGCCTTCGTCCTCGGTGTCGCCTTCGAACTCGTCCGAGGTGCCTTCGCCGGCTCCGCCTTCGCCGCCTCCACCGCCGCCGCCACCGCTGCCACCGCCGCCTCCGCTGCCTCCACCGCCTCCACCGCCGCCGCCACCGCCGCCACCGCCACCTCTGCTGCCTCCACCGCCTCCACCGCCGCCGCCACCGCCGCCACCGCCCCCTCCGCCGCCTCCGAATCCATCTGACTGAACTTCCCCGCCGCGAATTTTCTGCTTCTGCTGCTGCATGGAAAGCGACGCGCCTACCGGCTGGTTCCGCTTGTCGCCGATGCCAGCATCCCGAGAATCCGAGTCCGTCAGCAGCTTGTCCTTGGAGGCCCGCGAGGCCCGCCGCTGCTGCGAGTCTGGCGGCGTAGGGTGAGTCCACCGCCAGTTGTCGCTGCCGCTGGAGGCATCCGGCGACGAGTCCGCGCTGTCCTGGCTGCCCGGGCTCCTGTGGCGGCGGCAAAGGTTTGTGCATTTGTGTCCATGCTACTACTCTCTAAATAACTATCAGTAGTGCGATGTGGGTTTTTTATTTGCTACAGCTTATTATAAAAGTTTAGAAAAAAATTACTGAGTCTCACAGATCCCAGTCTCACAAATCTCAGTCTCACAGATCCCAGTCTCACAGATCCCAGTCTCACAGATCCCAGTCTCACAGACTCCAGTCTCACAGACCCCAGTCTCACAGACCCCAGTCTCACAGATCCCAGTCTCACAGATCCCAGTCTCACAGATCCCAGTCTCACAGATCCCAGTCTCACAGATCCCAGTCTCACAGATCCCAGTCTCACAGATCCCAGTCTCACAGATCCCAGTCTCACAGATCCCAGTCTCACAGATCCCAGTCTCACAGATCCCAGTCTCACAGATCCCAGTCTCACAGATCCCAGTCTCACAGATCCCAGTCTCACAGATCCCAGTCTCACAGATCCCAGTCTCACAGATCCCAGTCTCACAGACCCAGTCTCACAGACCCCAGTCTCACAGCTCCCAGTCTCACAGACCCCAGTCTCACAGCTCAGTATTGCTAGACTGAGTGTCAATAACAAAGTTTGCGTCCAAGATGCCGCCGGAGGTGGCCATCTCGCTGGTCAGGCGGGTGATGACGGTGGTCCGATGGCCGCCGCTGGAGTGCCGCTGTATATCGCTGAGACCGCACTGCATCTCTGTGGTGTTGTTGTTGGTGCTTCGGGCGGCCGCTTTGCGCTCAGCGGCCAGGATTGAGTCGTAGAGTCGGCCAGCAGCTTTCAGAGTTGACGGTTGCTGCGGCTGCTGCTGCAGCTGCTGACGCGCCTGCTGACGCAGGGCTCGCGTGGCGGCCGGCTGAGCCCGGCTGTTGGTCCAGGGGTCCCAGCCCGCGAGGCTGCTGACCCGGCCAAAGCGGCTGCAGCCGCCGGCACTGCCGGAGCTGCTCAAAGTCAGGCACTCGGGCGCGCGGGAGGAGCCCGGCTCAGTTAGCAGGTCGGTCGCTGACCGGTAGCTCATTGGGGCCAAGGGCGGTGCGATGGCGAGGTGAATGAACGAGAATGTAGGAACTGAAGACGCAAAGCAAGACAAGTCGTTTGAAGCCCTGCTCTCTGCAGCTCGGTTCTGCGTTTCGTTTGCCGCTGCCATGGTTGGAAAGGGAGAGAGGCAGGAATTCCTGCTTAGCAATAGTCTATGGCCAGGATGTGAGCACTGCGCTGCTCACGGGTCTGCGGATTTAGACTTTTCTACATTCGTTGCAACCTTATTCAAGGATTTTGATTCCCCTTTCTCAGATTCCCCTTTCTCAGATTCCCCTTTCTCAGATTCCCCTTTCTCAAACTCCCCTTTCTCAGATTCCCCTTTCTCAGATTCCCCTTCTCGCATCTGTTTGAGAATTCCTCAGATTCCCATTCTTGCATCTGTTTGAGAATTCCTCAGATTCCCCTTTTCGCATCTGTTTGAGAATTCCCCAGATTCCCCTTCTCGCATCTGTTTGAGAATTCCTCAGATTCCCCTTTCTCAGATTCCCCCTTCTCGCATCTGTTTGAGAATTCCTCAGATTCCCCTTTCTCAGATTCCCCTTCTTGCATCTGTTTGAGAATTCCTCAGATTCCCTTTTCTCAGATTCCCCTTTTCGCATCTGTTTGAGAATTCCTCAGATTCCCCTTTTCGCATCTGTTTGAGAATTCCCCAGATTCCCCTTTTCGCATCTGTTTGAGAATTCCCCAGATTCCCCTTCTCGCATCTGTTTGAGAATTCCTCAGATTCCCCTTTTTCAGATTCCCCTTTCTCAGATTCCCCTTTCTCAGATTCCCCTTCTCGCATCTGTTTAAGAATTCCTCAGATTCCCATTCTTGCATCTGTTTGAGAATTCCTCAGATTCCCCTTCTCGCATCTGTTTGAGAATTCCTCAGATTCCCTTTCTCAGATTCCCCTTCTCGCATCTGTTTGAGAATTCCCCAGATTCCCCTTCTTGCATCTGTTTAAGAATTCCTCAGATTCCCATTCTTGCATCTGTTTGAGAATTCCTCAGATTCCCCTTCTCGCATCTGTTTGAGAATTCCTCAGATTCCCTTTCTCAGATTCCCCTTCTCGCATCTGTTTGAGAATTCCCCAGATTCCCCTTCTTGCATCTGTTTGAGAATTCCTCTGATTCCCCTTTTCGCATCTGTTTGAGAATTCCTCTGATTCCCTTTTTTACATCGCTTTCACTTTCTTTAAGCCCGTCCAAAACTTATTTTCAACAGTTTCTAAAGCCAATAAAAGTACAACTGTGAGCTTGAGACAGTTGCGGGCCTCTTTAGCACCTGCCTCCCATCAGCTGCCTTAATTTGGCAGCTCGAACCCCCCCCCAACACCGACTGACCCCAGCCGCTTTGATTGCTCGAAAATTCGATTCGAAATAGGGAATTTCGAAGTTGAGGCAGCAGCGGTAAAAGGCTCGAGACAAAAAAGCTACTTCTTGTGACGAGAAAATCCCGCAGGATCACGCCACCGCGCCTCTTCGAGTGGCTGCCGCCTGCTTGAGGGGGCAGTGGGGAGGGAGTCGGCCCCACTCGGAGAGCTCGGTTGCCATGGCAACCAGGCCATCACAACGTGTCAAGCTGGGCAGAGCGGCGGCAGCTAATTGGCCAGAGCTGGGGAGGTGGCGGCCGGCTGCGAGCCGCTTTTAAGGCCCGGCCGGGCCGGAGCCGCCGCCGCTGCCCGCCTGGAGACAATTAAACTCCTCAAGCAATTAATTAGGTTGAGCGATTGAAGCTTTTTCTGCGTGTCACAGAGCACTCACTTGAACCCAATCATCTCAGCAGGCTTCCGGGTTGACGAGGCTGCTGATCGCCGATTTTTCAGTTCAGATTGTTGACTGAGGTAAGCGGCGGGTCTCGGTGGCGACCTGACTGACCAGGGTTGACCCGGGCTGACCCGGGCTGACCCTCTCTTACCCTCTCTCACCCTCTCCCACCCTCTCTCACCCTCCCTCACCCTTTCTCACCCTTTCTCACCCTTTCTCACCCTTTCTCACCCTCTCTTACCTACTCCCACCCTTTCTCACTCTCTCTCACCCTCTCTCACCCTCTCTTACCTTCTCTCACCCTCTCTCACCCTCTCTTACCCTCTCTCACCCTCTCCCACCCTCTCTCACCCTCCCTCACCCTTTCTCACCCTTTCTCACCCTTTCTCACCCTCTCTTACCTACTCCCACCCTTTCTCACTCTCTCTCACCCTCTCTCACCCTCTCTTACCTTCTCTCACCCTCTCTCACCCTCTCTTACCCTCTCTCACCCTCTCCCACCCTCTCTCACCCTCCCTCACCCTTTCTCACCCTTTCTCACCCTTTCTCACCCTTTCTCACCCTCTCTTACCTACTCCCACCCTTTCTCACTCTCTCTCACCCTCTCTCACCCTCTCTCACCCTCTCTCACCCTCTTTCACTCTCTCTCACCCTCTCTTACCTTCTCTCACCCTCTCTCACCCTCCCTCACCCTTTCTCACCCTTTCTCACCCTCTCTTACCTACTCCCACCCTTTCTCACTCTCTCTCACCCTCTCTCACCCTCTCTTACCTTCTCTCACCCTCTCTCACCCTCTCTTACCCTCTCTCACCCTCTCCCACCCTCTCTCACCCTCCCTCACCCTTTCTCACCCTTTCTCACTCTTTCTCACCCTTTCTCACCCTCTCTTACCTACTCCCACCCTTTCTCACTCTCTCTCACCCTCTCTCACCCTCTCTTACCCTCTCTCACCCTCTCTCACCCTCTCTTACCCTCTCTCACCCTCTCCCACCCTCTCTCACCCTCCCTCACCCTTTCTCACCCTTTCTCACCCTTTCTCACCCTTTCTCACCCTCTCTTACCTACTCCCACCCTTTCTCACTCTCTCTCACCCTCTCTCACCCTCTCTCACCCTCTCTCACCCTCTTTCACTCTCTCTCACCCTCTCTTACCTTCTCTCACCCTCTCTCACCCTCTCTCACCCTCTTTCACTCTCTCTCTCCCTCTCTCACCCTTTCTCACCCTCTCTCACCCTCTCTCACCCTCTTTCACTCTCTCTCTCCCTCTCTCACCCTTTCTCACCCTCTCTACCCTCTCTTACAACCTCCCTTCCTTCAAAGTTCTCTCTCAAACTATCTTCATAAATAATTTATCAATCCCTCTGATACGCCCAATTCCTTCTTTCCATCACCGTCCGCTTAAAGAGCAGGTAAACTCGATCCCCAGAAAAAACCGCACCGGCTGAGCAGGGCCACCGCTAGTTCGTATCGGAAAGAGTTGAGGACACAAGAAAAACATTCTAATGCACTTTCCTGGAATGTGGAATCCCCGTATGAGCTGAGCCTCTCCCTCCCCAAGATACTCTGACTTCAACTTCCGCACTTGTCCCGAGTCTTCAAGCTCCCAAATCGATCACTGGCCATGTCCATCACAATTTTCAAGCGTGAATGATCATTTTAGCCACTTCCAGAGCGGGAGGATCTATTTCAGGCATGCAAAATCGATATTTTTATGGGACGAGTCTTGCGCAAGTCAGGAAAATATTTTGTTGTCATGGCGACCAGATTTGACAGGAAAGATGAAGAGCGGGAGAAGAGGCTGCGCACCTGGCGACCTGAGTTCGCCCTCTGCAGCTGGCCTGTCATTGTGAGAGCTCGCCTCGCCTTCGGCAAGACTGACAAGTTGAAGCGCTTAGGAAGCCCTGATCCAAATCGAGGACGCGTGTGGAAATTTTAAAGCTAATTTTACTGACTTTATCCTCAATCGCCTACTCATAAAGTGCTAATCAGTAGTCAAAAAGGGTCATTCTATAAAATTTATTTATATTCTTCAGCAGAGTGACCATGGCAACGACCAACACAACAATGACCACAGCGCCCGTGGCGGCCACCGGCGATCCGGAGTGGATCAGCACCTTCAAGAAGTTCCAGCTGGCGATCGTCATCATCGGCCTGATGCTGAACATCCTTGGTCTAGTCGTGTTCTTCACTAAAGCCTCCAAGAGCTTCAACGTGATGACGCTGATGCTGCTGAAGCATCAGACCTGCTTGGACTCGCTGATCTGCCTGCTGAACGTGTTCTACCTGCTGCCCAACCTGCCTGACAGCTCCAGCAACCCGGTGGCCTGCTACCTGTGGTACACCCAGACCTTCTACTGGATCCTCGTTGTCCTCAGCGTGTGGAACCTCCTGCTCATCTGCGTGGAGCGCTTCATGGCGGTGGTGTTCCCTATCAAGTACAAGGCCAAGAAGCCAATCCACGTGGCCTTCATGATCCTCGGCATCCACCTGGGCGCCTACCTGCTGGCTACACCCGTCACCTTCTGGGTCCGCTACGCCGATGGCGTCTGCAAATACGGCACGCCGACCTTCGACTCGCCGGCTCTTGTCCAGTTCCTGACCGTCCACGCCGCGCTTTGGTTCCTCGGCATCTACATGTGCCCCATGGGCGCCATGGTGGTCATGTACACCAAGATCATCATCGTGATCCGCGCCGCCACCGGGGCCACCACCTCCAGCGACGGCAAGCAGAGCAATGCCGCCACTGAGTTCACCAAGACCGCCATCGTGGTCACCACCGTGTTCGTGGTCAGCTTCTCCTTTGACTCCTTCTACTACTTCATCGGCACCTTCTCGCCCGTCATCAACTACGAGGTGAACTCGACACCGCAGATCTTTAGCACCTTCATGGTGACGCTGAACTCGTGCTCTGCCGTCATCATCTACCTGATCTTCATGCGGGTGTTCCGCAAGCACAGCCTTCAGCTGCTCAGCTGCGGCCGCTACAAGGGCACCGGAGCGGTCGGCGGCGGCCCGGCCAGCGGCACCACCAGCGGCTGAGAGCGTCGGCGACCGTTGCCATGGCAACAACTGGGCCGAATATTGAATCGGTAAAACTGACTCAAACCTCAATTAGCGGTAGGGTTAGGTTTAGTAATGGGATTAACAGCACTGATTTGAAGGACTAGGGGATTAGCGGCACTGATTTGAAGGACTAGGGGATTAGCGGCACTGATTTGAAGGACTAGGGGATTAGCGGCACTGATTTGAAGGACTAGGGGATTAGCGGCACTGATTTGAAGGACTAGGGGATTAGCGGCACTGATTTGAAGGACTAGGGGATTAGCGGCACTGATTTGAAGGACTAGGGGATTAGCGGTGCTGATTTGAAGGACTAGGGGATTAGTGGCGCTGATTTGAAGGACTAGGGGATTAGCGGCGCTGATTTGAAGGACTAGGGGATTAGCATGGCAAAGGCTTCAATTAAAGGACGATTTGCTTTTTTGTTTTTTTTGTCTTGTGTTTATCTGTTTATTTTTGTTGTGCTTAACCGAAAGGTTAAGCAGAGTTGGCTGCGGTTTGCTAGCAGTCGAATAGGCAGCCATGGCGGTGGTAGATTTAGCTCAGCTCCATGCTCACCCTGCCGTGATAGAGTATGAGCTCTCAGCAAATTTTAGACACAGTCACTCTTTAGCCTCACAATATTCACTGTTTTATGTAAATTTTGGTATAAAAAAATTGTACTTTTTGAAAAATGCAAGCCCTTTTTGTTATGCTTAGCAGGCTTTAAATGTTTAAAGTAAGCAAGCAAAATAATTATCAAATGCACATCAGCACATCTGGCACGAACTGCATGTACTTTTTGCACCTGGTTTTACTTTGTTTATTTGTCACAGTCAACGTAATGGCTAAATTAAATGCACTTTAACAAATCTATGAAGTTTCGTAATGTCTAGAGTTTTACGGCGGAGCCTGACACCTAATTGGTTCCGCAAAAATTTAAATTGATTTATAAACCCTAAAATTTGTTTTATTTCATCTAGTCTTAGTTTATGTAATTCACTTTATTTATTTCATTTTCATTTCATATTATCAGATATTCTGGTAGCGAAACTCTGCTCTTATACAGTAGAAAACTGATGTACACTTTATCGTGAATGGTTACTTAAGCCTTTTATCTTTGTAAATATAATCTGAGATGATGTCGATCTATATTTTATTTCCACGCATTCTTCTAAGACTGACACCTGAACAATAACGATGAAATATATACACAAAATGCAATAACTCGGATTCAATATTTTTCTGTTGTGGCACGTTAAAAATGTAAAAATATTACAATTCCTTTAGCTTGTCACTGCTAATTTTATCTTTCTGAAGAAAATCTTTTCTTTCTTCGGACTCAAAACTTCGAACTCACCTGACTCTATGCAGTTATTTCATTACGTCGTTGAAAAAAGGCTTTTTAGTTTCACTTTAGCATGTCAGGTCTATTTTTAGCTCATTTACTCGTAGGCAGATTTCACTCGCCGGGAATTCCGGCGTCCGGAGTCAGTAGGGGTGGGTTAAATGTACATTGTCGCTATAGTGGGGTTGGGGGAATGAATGTACATTGTCTCAATAGTGGGGTTTGAGAGGAATTGATGTACATTACGCAGCGAGCGTCCAGAGATAATCGGCGGGCGCCCGACAGAGCTGCGTGTTGTGGCATGCTGCGGTAAAGGCCGCCTATTTATTGAGGCAAACCCTGCGCTCGGCCTTGAAGATGTTAAATAAAGTGAAATCGGAACCAAGCACCCCATTATTGGCTAGCTATAAAAGTGAGACGCCACAGGAGCTCCCATAAAGTACATCAACAGCCACGACAACAGCTGACTAAATGGGAACAGAAATGTCCAGCAAGGATTTGCACAGCAAGCAGTTGCCGTCAAGACAGGCGCACCTGTTCAGGCGCCGGATCTCCAGCCTGGTATTTGGCATCGCCTTACTAGCCTCGACCGGGCTTGTGGCCGGGGCCACCGCCGCCCGCGCCATGCAGTGTCCGGCCTCGGTCGACTGTCCCGGACAGCGCGGCAGGCTGCACTTTGCTCTGATGCTGAGCGGCAGCGCACTGTTCATCGGGTCTCTGGCCGGGCTGCTCATCCTGCGCTACATCGTGTTCGGGGCGCTGCCGCCGGCTGATGACACGGCCGAGTTCGAACACCTGAGCGAGTGCGACACGCCGACTGGGGAGCTGGCGTGAGACAATTTCGCTTCATTTCTGGCATTTATAAATCTGGTAAAAAGTCCAACTTACCGATAAAAAATATTTAAAATATTTTTAAAACATGTTCTCAAACACGTGACAATCTGTTTTTACGGTAATCAAATTTTGTTAAATTATATTCATGTTTGGCATGAATTTAAATTTGATTTTGAGTTTAGCAACAAGTTCTTTTTCTTCAAAATTTAGTCATTTACTTTTCTGCAAATATATGCTAATTACCTGTAATTATGTACCAAAAATTTTGTAAATATGTTCTGTTCTGTCTTCGTTACTTCACTGAAACGCACTAAAATGTCTAGCAAAATATACCGCAATTTGCTTATCGCCCTACTGACAACGAACAGTAGACCAACTAGTGCATTTCTTTCACTTTAAATTATTTAGAAGCACAGCTTCTACAACGCAACATTCCAACTACGGCAGAAAACTGAAATTGGAATGAGCAGAGAATGCGCGGAATCTGCACACAATTCATCATCTTCCTACCAGCTTAACTGTGGCCAAGACATCTTTCCCACTTTCCGGAATTCGATAAGATCATTCGATAAGTGGCTCGCGCCTCACAGTCTGAGGATTTGCCATTTTCCTCATGTCGCATCCTCAGCTGCGACTCCCTCAGCACTTTTGGGGCCTCGAGAATGGCGAATCTTCTTGGACTCAAAGCCCCCTGCTCAGTATTGCTGCTCCCGGTAGTCGGGACTAAGACTCCCTGACAGTCGGGACTGGGACTCCCTGACAGTCGGGACTGGGACTCCCTGACAGTCGGGACTGGGACTCCCTGACAGTCGGGACTGGGACTCCCTGACAGTCGGGACTGGGACTCCCTGACAGTCGGGACTGGGACTCCCTGACAGTCGGGACTGGGACTCCCTGACAGTCGGGACTGGGACTCCCTGACAGTCGGGACTGGGACTCCCTGACTGTGACAGTCGGACTGGGACTCCTTGGCAGTCGGGACTGGGACTCCCTGACTGTGACAGTCGGGACTGGGACTCCTTGGCAGTCGGGACTGGGACTCGCTGATCAAAGCTGTCAGGGAGTCCCAATCACGACTTTCAGGGAGTCCCAGTCCCGACTTTCAGGGAGTCCCAGTCCCGACTGTCAGGGAGTCCCAATCACAACTGTCAGGGAGTCCCAGTCCCGACTTTCAGGGAGTCCCAGTCCTGAGTCCCAATCACGACTGTCAGGGAGTCCCAATCCCGACTTTCAGGGAGTCCCAGTCCTGAGTCCCAATCACGACTTTCAGGGAGTCCCAATCACGACTTTCAGGGAGTCCCAGTCCCGACTTTCAGGGAGTCCCAGTCCCGACTGTCAGGGAGTCCCAATCACGACTTTCAGGGAGTCCCAGTCCCGACTTTCAGGGAGACCCAGTCCCGACTGTCAGGGAGTCCCAGTCCCGACTTTCAGGGAGTCCCAGTCCCGACTGTCAGGGAGTCCCAATCCCAACTGTCAGGGAGTCCCAGTCCCGACTTTCAGGGAGTCCCAGTCCTGAGTCCCAATCACGACTGTCGGGGAGTCCCAGTCCCGACTGTCAGGTCCGAATTTCCGGCCGAGACCTGACCCAGTCCCAGCGTTCTATCGGACAGTATAGGAGACTCACAGTTTGTTCATCGATAATCGAAATTCCCCAACAGACTCGCTGTTAATCCCTCAGCGTTGGCCTTACAAACTGTCCTGTCCCCTTTTATCCAAGCTTCTTTGCGGGCAGAGTGCTGGCCTATCATTAAAATTTACTTATAGTGAAAGTGTGCGAGCGACCCCCTGTTGCCACACATGCAGTTTTATATTATGAGCGCCTGGGGAATACCTAGAGGCCGAATGTAATGAGCCAAAGTCCATTGCTGCTCTCGCTGCCATGTTAAACTATTGTGTCAAAGGTGAGGCAATTGGGGATGTCAAATGTCAAATGTTGGCTGAGTGGCAATTAGAGTGTCAAAGGTGAGGCAATTGGGATGTCAAAGGTGAGACAATTGGGAGTGTCAAAGGTGAGGCAATTGGGATGTCAAAGGTGAGTCAATCAGAGTGTCACAGGTGAGGCAATCAGAGTGTCACAGGTGAGGCAATTGGGATGTCAAAGGTGAGACAATTGGGATGACAAAGGTGAGGCAATTGGGATGTCAAAGGTGAGGCAATTGGGATGTCAAAGGTGAGGCAATCGGAGTGTCAAAGGTGAAGCAATCAGAGAGTCAAAAGTGAAGCAATCAAAGTGTCACAGGTGAGGCCATGTTCGAATTGGGTGGGATATTTCGGAATGACGAGGCGCTTCCTCAGCGGGAAACTGAAACTGGGATGGCGGATCCCTCAATGGGACACTCGCAGCTCAACCCCTGTCCCATCGGGAGTTGCTCAGCAGGCGACGGTCTCGAGCAGCTGAGTCCGCAAGCTGGCTGAGACGCCCGAAGGCGACACGGTCCAAATCCGCTACAGGCAAGCCGCAGGCGATGCGAGAATGCATGGCCGCTGATAGCACCTGTCCAGTTGGCGTGTCGTTGGCGGGATATCCAGCGGATTTGTCGGCAAAGACCTGCTGATTTGCAAGAAGAGTAATTCCATACCAAGTCTAGATTGTGTACCGCCCGGCAGTTCAAGTGCTCAGCCGAAAATGAGTTTCTGTTTCCCCATGGGTCTCTTAAGTGAAATATCCTGCTAAGAATGGAAAGATATCATTTTTTGAGAAGGAAACCTGGAAAGCAGGGCGAACTCAGATACTCCGAGTGGATGGCAAGGCTTAAAATTTGCATAAAAGGCCAGTTTGATTTTTTGTGCGGGCATTCGAGGCTCTTTTTGGGGCAACTATGGACCCGGGCAACTCTGGCAGCTTGTAGCAGAAATGTTCTTTATGAAGGGAAAATGCGGGAAATTGGCTGGGCAGGAAAAGGTGGAAAATTGACAAAAACTGGAGAGAGGACTGCAGACGGGTGAAGGGTGTGGACTGAATCAACTTGGACGGAAACAAATACTATGAGGAATAAAGCTGAGATGGAGCGAAAAAGGGCGGAGAACAGGAAGAGAGAGAGGAGAGAAGGAGGAGAGGGAGAGAGGAGAGAAGGAGAGATGGAAAGGAGAGAAAGAGAGAAGAGACGGAGAGAGGGAGAGAAGGAGAGATGGAGAGGAGAGAAGGAGAGAAGAGAGGGAGAGAGGGGAGAAGGAATGGTGAGAGAGAGAGGGAGTGCGGAGAGGTGACACGTCAGAGTGCTAGGAATGAGAAACACAGGGACTGGTAAAGTCAGCAGAGATGTGGAAGCAGTTTAGAGGGTCAGAGTCAGTCCTCAGGCAGTCAGCAAACAAAAGCAGCAGCAGCAGCAGCTCTCATGACGCACTCGCCTTGACCAAGTTGGCTGAGTGACACTGAATTGGTTGGCAGTTTTCTCTCGCGCTTTCAGAGCCGCATTTTACTTGGCTGAATCCGAGCCAGTGGCTGAGTCGCTCAACGCGACTTCCCCGCCAACGGTCCTCGAAGTAAAACTAATTCTCAGGGTTTTTCGCTCCACTTTCAAAGCCGAAGCATGCCGAAGTACTTGATGTCTGGGATTTTGTTAACAAAAATGCTTTATCACAGTTTCCAATGTCCTGTCTGGAGACAAGATTCTCAGACATCAAGTGTTTGAGTCTGCAGTTACTGATGCGAACAGATGCTTTAAAAAGATTCAGTAAAGCCTTTTAAGGCTCAGTCCTAAGCTGCCTCCACCACGGCTTCCCCCTTCTTCCCTCTCCCCTCACCCTCTCTCCCCCACCCTCTCTTCCCTCACCCTCTCTTCCCTCTCCCACAGCTCCCTCTCCCACAGCTCCCTCTCCCACAGCTCCCTCTCCCACAGCTCCCTCTCCAACAGCTCCCTCTCCCACAGCTCCCTCTCCCACAGCTCCCTCTCCCACAGCTCCCTCTCCCACAGCTCCCTCTCCCACAGCTCCCTCTCCCACAGCTCCCTCTCCCACAGCTCCTCTCCCACAGCTCCCTCTCCCACAGCTCCCTCTCCCACAGCTCCCTCTCCCACAGCTCCCTCTCCCACAGCTCCCTCTCCCACAGCTCCCTCTCCCACAGCTCCCTCTCCCACAGCTCCCTCTCCCACAGCTCCCTCTCCCACAGCTCCCTCTCCCACAGCTCCCTCTCCCACAGCTCCCTCTCCCACAGCTCCCTCTCCCACAGCTCCCTCTCCCACAGCTCCCTCTCCCACAGCTCCCTCTCCCACAGCTCCCTCTCCACAGCTCCCTCTCCCACAGCTCCCTCTCCCACAGCTCCCTCTCCACAGCTCCCTCTCCCACAGCTCCCTCTCCCACAGCTCCCTCTCCCACAGCTCCCTCTCCCACAGCTCCCTCTCCCACAGCTCCCTCTCCCACAGCTCCCTCTCCCACTGCCAACATGAATAAACTGATCCCCTCATATGCCTCCCCCACTGCCTCATTGAGCTGCAAAGCTGATCACCAACTTTTATAGAAACAATGTCAATTCAAACCCAAAAGCTACAGGCCCAAAGGATTTTAATCCCCTCATGCAGGGGTGGGGGGGGGGGGAAACTCCACCAGCAGTCAGTCACCTGCGGCAATACACTATATGCAGCAGCAATAATGCCGGTATATCCCGCTTAGCCTGAAATGCTTTCTTTGTTAACAAATGATTTATTTTGTTACTGTCTGAGTCACCCGCCGCCGCCAGCGCCGAAGCTCACATTGGACAATTGATTTTCCAGCTGCGATAAGTCTCAATTATTGAAAGCTGCAAAACTGCCGCAGTTTACGATGCCAGTTTTGGTCCGGAGTTGAGGCCACTGGGCAGCGGCATACCGACACTATAGGCATGTCTCTACAGCACTGGGCAGCGGCATACCGACACTATAGGCATGTCTCTACAGCACTGGGCAGCGGCATACCGACACTATAGGCATGTCTCTACAGCACTGGGCAGCGGCATACCGACACTATAGGCATGTCTCTACAGCACTGGGCAGCGGCATACCGACACTATAGGCATGTCTCTACAGCACTGGGCAGCGGCATACCGACACTATAGGCATGTCTCTACAGCACTGGGCAGCGGCATACCGACACTATAGGCATGTCTCTACAGCACTGGGCAGCGGCATACCGACGCTATAGACACACGACTTTACAGCACTGGGCAGCGGCATACCGACACTATAGGCATGTCTCTACAGCACTGAGCAGCGGCATACCGACACTATAGGCATGTCTCTACAGCACTGGGCAGCGGCATACCGACACTATAGGCATGTCTCTACAGCACTGGGCAGCGGCATACCGAACCCTAGTCAGGCAGCTGCCTCAGCACAGCACTAGACACCAGCCAACCCTTGCACAGACACCTCGAGACCATTTAAAGTCATTAAGTGCAATCTAGAGGCTCAGGCCAGTCGTCTAAAGCCGGTATTTGGCGTGGAAATATAAAAGGTTGGCCGGCTTTCTGAGCCTGCCGCAAGGCGTGACCTGCCGGACACAGAGTAGAATTAGAATCATGAAGGGCTGCAGGCCGCCCAGAGCTTGGCCAATCCTGCCCGCTACAAAAGGGACTCCAACAACCCCCCCCCTCCACCGACGGGCGCCTCCGCAGTCGTGACAGCGGAATTTCATGAAACCAAAAAGGGGGAAGGAAGAAGGAGGCAAAGCCGTCACGGGAGTTGATGGACTGGGAGCTCATAAACTGATCGCCCCTTACTCACCCCTCCCGGCTGACCGACTCTTCTATAGCTGTGGGATTAAGCCAATGCAGCATCCCTGCTGCCCCATCCAGAGTCCCTATCTCCCTGCCCAGCTAAAAAAGTAGCAAAGAAACAAGCGGGAGGGGGAGGGACGGTTCAGAAGGAAGTTGTTTCTCCTTCGAGTTCCCAGAGATCAGCGCTGGCCCCACAGGAAGCAGGACGGGCAAGGCGGGGAAGGGGGAGAAGGCGAGCTTCACCTCTTGCTGCTGCCTCCTCAGATAATCCAATCCAACCAGTGGGAGGCGGGCCGTTGTCTCCGGGAGCTGCCTGGCTAATCTGGCGTCTCCCGCTGCCGTCTCCCCCGCCGTCACTTAACAACAGCCCGCAGGTCTTGTGAGAATGGGCGGGGCCGCTGAAGTTACACAGTGTGTATGTGGGGGGCAGGAGCAGGGAAATTACAAATTAGCGGTAAAAGAGAGGCACAGCAGCAGCAGCAGCAGCAGTAGCTAAGAAAGCAAAGGCCGAATCGACGCTTCTAATTCCTGTGCTCAGAATATGCTCGCCCGAGCATTCAGCAACAAAAGACAGAGAGAGAGAAAGGCGCGCAACGCTGTGACATTTACCGCGCAGCGCAGATCAGCTCTCTCGCAGTCCGGGGTGCTTTTTGAGCAAGTAAAATGCAGAGTAGAGAAGGGGGGAGGGCCGTGGCCTGGACTAAGGGGCAAATCACCTGCAGTCGCTACCTGAAGCTGCACTTTTCTATGCCTCATTTGCGTCATTCGTTACTGCAACAACAGCAGCGGCCTCGGAAAAAAGTTCCCGGGCAGGGCACGGCAGAAATGCTCGCATCCCAGAGGCTGGTTGACGCTCAGCAGCTGCATCGCCATTGGTCCGCGCCGAGCAGTGGCGGATTAGCCTGAGCCCCTGAGTCCCTCAGACTTCAGCGGGCTCCCCTAGAGCTGATAAAGCGTAGAAATCCGACCCCACTCACCGACTCCCTTCATCCGATATCCGGACACTGCAGAACTGCCTTTGGCTGCAGGCAACTCGGACAAACGGCTAAACAGACTCAGATAACAGGCTAAACAGACTCGGACAACAGGCTAAACAGACTCGGATAACAGGCTAAACAGACTCGGACAACAGGCTAAACAGACTCGGATAACAGGCTAAACAGACTCGGACAACAGGCTAAACAGACTCGGATAACAGGCTAAACAGACTCGGACAACAGGCTAAACAGACTCGGATAACAGGCTAAACAGACTCGGACAACAGGCTAAACAGACTCGGATAACAGGCTAAACAGACTCGGATAACAGGCTAAACAGACTCGGATAACAGACTAAACAGACTCGGACAATAGGTTAAACAGACTCGGACAACAGGCTAAACAGACTCGGACAACAGGCTAAACAGACTCGGATAACAGGCTAAACAGACTCGGACAACAGGCTAAACAGACTCGGACAACAGGCTAAACAGACTCGGACAACAGGCTAAACAGACTCGGACAACAGGCTAAACAGACTCGGATAACAGGCTAAACAGACTCGGACAACAGGCTAAACAGACTCGGACAACAGGCTAAACAGACTCGGACAACAGGCTAAACAGACTCGGATAACAGGCTAAACAGACTCGGACAACAGGCTAAACAGACTCGGACAACAGGTTAAACAGACTCGGACAACAGCAAGAACAGCATGGATTCGAACGCCTCCTCTCACAGGGACAGTCAACAGGATTCGCTGTACCGCAGCCTCCTGCTGCCATCGTACGCCGTCAGCCTGACTGTGTCGCTGATCTCGCTGATCTCGCTGGTGTTCACGCTGTGGATTTTTGTACGCCGTCGGGACGCCACGGCCGGCGCCCGCGGCATGGTGCTGCTGATCGCCACCGACACCTTCGCCTCCATGGTGCTGGTCAGCGTCCACGTCATCAGCATTAGCGAGGTCGCCAACGTGACGATCGCCAGCACATCGGCCTGGCGGAGCTTCGCCGACATCCAGTTCACCGCCACCAACGCCAGCCTGCTGCTCCGGAACTGGTGGGTGGCCTTCCTCACCCTCGCCCGCCTCATCGTCATCCTGTTCCCGCTGCACGTCACCGAGATTCTCACCCGCCGACGCCAGGTGGTCGCCTTCGTGATCATCCTGATTGCCTCGGTGGCGATCAGCGGCGCCAGGTACGCCGAGGAGAAGGCCTGCGCCGACTCTGCCGTCGCCTCTTACGACGCTGCCGCGCCCGCCGATCCGGCCAAGGCCGTCGTGGCCAGCACCACCTCCTGCGAGAGCTTCGTGATCTTCTTCTTCGTGATGCAGACGGGCCTGCCTGTGCCAGTGGTGCTCGTCATCTCCGTGGTGCTCGCCGTGCACCTCTGCTCGGCGCCTCCGACCAGCGTCACCGAGGAGGCCGCCGCGCCATCCGCCGCTGCCCGGGCGTCCGGCGCCGCCAGGTCCTCGGTGTCGCCGCCGTCCCGACCGCAGCTGATGAAGCGTCGGGCAACGCGCATCCTGCTGGTGCTGGCGGCGACCTTCACGGTGCTGGAGGTGCCCACCCTGGTGTGCTCCATGTGCCTGTACACCCTGCCCAGCTTCAGGGCCTCGGAACTCAGCCGCCTGCTGGTCTCGCTGTCCAACTGCCTGGTGACGCTTGACACCCTGGCCAACTTCTTCGTGTTCTTCGTGTTCTCCAAGTCCTTCAAGGTGGAGGTGAAGCGCTGCCTCTGCCATCGGCTGCAGGACGGCGGAGTCGGCGGCCAGCCGAGCTCGCAGCGGCGCTGGCAGCAGCAGCAGCAGCAGGCGTTGCTGTTGCACAGGCGCGGCACCAGCGAGCGGCGGCGACAGCCCGGCGGCACCGTGATGGAGGCGATGGCCGAGGACTCCGGGGCGGAGCTGAGCAAGCTGTAGCTGAGCTGGCGCCATCTCGACTCCACTGAGCACCCTCGATGCACTCTGAGCTGCATGACAGCTCTCAATAACAATTCGTGTCTGCACTGCAGTTCCCCGCTTTCAGCCCTGAGCTGAGGAGTTCCTTCAGCCAGTTTTTTATCCCGACACAAATCGCTAAACTCGTCTTAATGAAACTTTAAAAAAACTTCGCCGGGTCGCTCTTGTGTTGTGGGCAAGCTAAGCACTGTTTATCAAGTCAACTATAAGTACAAATCAACGCTGCTTGTAGAAATTATTTACATTTTTGTCTGCTGCTTTTTTTATTTGTAATGTGCGGCAACATCGACAACGGGCCGACTTTATCGTCGCTCGTCAGGCACGGGGGGGCGGTGGGTGCCGACGCAAGTCAAGGCGAGAGCCGGCCCGCAGCCAGCTCAAGGATGTGGGCAGTCGTGCTCAGTCCGCTGAACCCTGAGAACGCGCACGCACTTGCACAGGGTGTATGGAGCGGCCTGGAACTGGTGGCAACGGGCTCCAAATCAACGTGCCTGCAGCGCACAGAATCGAACCTGAAGGCATGTTGGAGCGAGAATCTCATGCAGAATATCATGCAGATATCATGCAGTACTCGCACTTCTATCCCGTGGCTTGTGGCTGCACCTCGAGGGCCTCACCGACGAGTCATCGGCTGCGCTACGCCCTTGGGCGTGCACTACCCCGACAGGTTGCCGTCCAGAGACCCGATGGCCCGCGCTGGCACACCAGACGTGAGCGGCACCCTTGCACCGGCGCTGCCAGATGCTGCTGGGCCTCCGGAGTCACGGCTGGCCCTTGCGTGTGTCTATCAGGACTATCAGTACAGGACTGTAGAGACAGCAACAGCAATGTAAAAAAAATTAATTATTCTCAGTTAAAGCCTGAGAATGAGCGATTGAGCAGAGCTTGAGTGGGGACTCGAAAGATGCCATGCATGTATCGAGGATTATTTCCGTATGAGGACAAATATTTCATTCTAATTTTTCAATTTCTGCCAAAAATTCTCAATTTTTCAAAACTGTTTTGTAATCGCTCACTTTTTTTTAGAAAAGACGGCTTCTTAACAGGTAATTATGCAAAACTGCAGATGCCCAGTGTGCAGCCAATTCATCCAAATCATCACTCTCGCAAGTCAAGTGTTTTTAAAAGGTCTACTAAAATAACATGCTATTGAATGTAAGTGCACCGATCAGACTCCACATGAGCAATTTGCAGCTTAACAGTAACGGATGGCAAGCCATTTTTCCGCCCGTCGAACTACCAATGGGAAGATTATCCCCTGCCATTTTCGCTTGCGCTGGAAAGGCTCGAGCAACGTCCCATCTAATGACCGAATCGAAGCCCCTCTAATGACCTAATATAAGCTTCTAATTACCTAATTTAAGCCCATCTAATAACCGAATCTAAGCCCTTCTAATGACTTAATCTAAACCTTTTTAATCACCTAATTAAAGTCCTTCTAATGACCGAAGCAAAGCCCTTCCAATGACAGAATCTAAGCCCTTCAAAAGACTTAATCTAAGCCCTTCTAATGACCTAATTTAAGCCCTTCTAATGACCCAATCTAAGCCTTTCTAATCACCTAATTTAAGCCCTTCCAATGACCGAAGCAAAGCCCTTCTAATGACAGAATCTAAGCCCTTCTAATGACCTAATCTAAGCCCTTCTAATGACCGAATCTAAACCCCTGTAATGACCGAATCTAAAACCCTCTAATGCCCGAATCTAAGCCCTTCTAATGACCTAATATAAGCCCCTCTAATGACCTAATTTAAGCTCTTTTAATGACCGAATTTAAGCCCCTCTAATGACCTAATTTAACCCCTTCTAATGACCGAATCTAAGCCCTTTCAATGACCGAATCTAAGCCCTTTTAATGACTGAATCTCGGCTTAAATAAATGCATGCAAAGACCGCATTTTAAACTTGTACATAACCTCATAATCTAATCTTGTACGAGCTAGATGGAACCGGATAAGCCCTTGCCTGTCCCTAATATCCTTAGCACACTGATTAGTGCTCTATAAATATCAGACCTCACAATGAAGCACCTAATTAATGGCACGCACAGCTAAAGTAGCTGTAAAAAAAGTCACGCCTATTTTAAACTGAATTTTATATAACAATACTAATAATAATAATCCTCTACAAGACTCTAAAAATGAATACCAACGCAAGGTGCAGCTGAAGCTCAGGAAGCCGAGCTTATTAATAGTAACAACCAACACTCAGCCCCGCCGCCCACAGCTGACGATCGGCCAGCCAGAAAATAACTTGCAATTAATGTCACTAATAAGCCATGGAGTGCATAGCTCGTACTGTTCCGTACTATAATGTCACTTCCTTCGCTTTGTGCACTCGAAGCCCCTCGCCTCTCCGACACGCTTAACTTAAAGTAGGAACTTTACTTGAAATCTCTTTGAACAGTCTGGCTATTCCACATCTTGCGCCGTTGCTTTTGGAAAAGGTCAACGAGATTCTTCGTTCTAGGAATATAATTCTAAGCAGAGTTAACTTGCACTCGCTCCGCTAATTTCCAGTGCCAAATTCAATGGCGAGTCAGCTGTTTAGATAAAAAAACTTTTTCTGTTGCTGTATTTACTACTTAGTAATGTAGGCAAATAACTCTTGAGTATTTTATCGTTTAGCTTCATCCAGTCGTTACATGTAGTGCGGATGTCAGCTACTGACAGCAATTGTCAGTGCGGATGTCAGCTACTGTCGGTAAGTGTCTGTGCGGATGTCAGCTACTGACAGCAATTGTCAGTGCGGATGTCAGCTACTGACAGCAATTGTCAGTGCGGATGTCAGCTACTGTCGGTAAGTGTCTGTGCCGATGTCAGCTACTGTCGGTAAGTGTCTGTGCTAATGTCAGCTACTGACAACTAACTGACAGTGCTATTATCAAACAAATTTCAAAATTGATAAAGAAATGGAAAAGTGAACACCGGAGACTCAGTTTGGCTATCAAATTTCACAAATATATTTAAATGCCCTTACAAGAAAAATGCATAGCTAGGTGCAAAATCCCGCAGAGCTGTGCACTCACAGCGCCAGTCACTTGCCGCACTCCAGCTTGTGCAGGCGCCAGTGCGCCCGCTGGCAGCGCCTGTCGCAGTACAGCCTCCGTCCGGAGCAGCCGCTGCAGGCCATCAGGCGGGACGGCGGCGGGGGAGCGGCCTTACCGCAGGCGTGGCACCGCTCGCGCACCTGGGAGGCCACGGTAGCCACGCCGGTGCGGAAGGAGAGCTCCAGCTGCCGAGCCGCCAGGCAGGCCAGGTATTCATCCAGCTGAGCGCGGGTGGTCGGCACCGGGAACTCCTGGGTTGGCAAACAGGAATGACAGGTGAAAATAATTCGAGCATCTGCCACCCCAGCAGCTACCCCACCCCAGCAGCTACCCCACCCCAGCAGCTACCCCACCCCAGCAGCTACCCCACCCCAGCAGCTACCCCAACTCAGCAGCTACCCCACCCCAGCAGCTACCCCAACTCAGCAGCTACCCCACCCCAGCAGCTACCCCAACTCAGCAGCTACCCCACCCCAGCAGCCACCCCAACTCAGCAGCTACCCCACACCAGCAGCTACCCCAACTCAGCAGCTACCCCACCCCAGCAGCTACCCCAACTCAGCAGCTACCCCACCCCAGCAGCTACCCCAACTCAGCAGCTACCCCAACTCAGCAGCTACCCCACCCCAGCAGCTACCCCAACTCAGCAGCTACCCCAACTCAGCAGCTACCCCACCCCAGCAGCTACCCCAACTCAGCAGCTACCCCACCCAGCAGCTACCCCACTCCAGCAGCTACCCCACCCCAGCAGCTACCCCAACCCAGCAGCTACCCCACCCCAGCAGCTACCCCACTCCAGCAGCTACCCCACACCAGCAGCTACCCCAACTCAGCAGCTACCCCACCCCAGCAGCTACCCCAACTCAGCAGCTACCCCAACTCAGCAGCTACCCCAACTCAGCAGCTACCCCAACTCAGCAGCTACCCCACCTCAGCAGCTACCCCACCCCAGCAGCTACCCCACCCCAGCAGCTACCCCACCTCAGCAGCTACCCCACCTCAGCAGCTACCCCACCTCAGCAGCTACCCCAACTCAGCAGCTACCCCACCTCAGCAGCTTCCCCACCGCAGCAGCAGCTACACTACCCCCAGCCCACCTGCTTGCCGCTGTCCGGCGAGTAGAAGCTCCAGCTGGCCGAGTCCACATCGAACCGGATCGGCCGGGACAGTAGGCGGGAGGCCCGGCACGTCTCGGAGTTGAAGGCGCGCAGAAACTCCAGGCTGAGCTGGGCGGTGCCGGCGTGGTCGTGAGGCGAGCAGACGGCCAGGCAGTCCAGGCTGGGGCACACCGCCACCAGGGAGCGACCGGGCATCTCGGACAGCAGGCCCGGACACCAGGAGTCGGGCCGCAGCAGGGCAAGTCCGGCCAGCATTCGGTCGGAGTGCCGCTGGGCGAGGCGGCGCACCTAAGAAATGAAAGGGCAAAATGCGATGTGTGTTTTTTTGCCTTGCACTGCGGCCATGATGCCGCAATGATGCTAAGGAGGGTTCCCATCTTCTATGACCTCACCTGCAGCCTCTCCTGTTTTTTATGACCTCACCTGCAGCCTCTCCTGTTTTTTATGACCTCACCTGCGGCCTCTCCTGTTTTTTATGACCTCACATGCGGTCTCTCCTGTCTTCTATGACCTCACCTGCGGCCTCTCCTGTCTTCTATGACCTCACCTACGGCCTCTCCTGTCTTCTATAACCTCACCTGCGGCCTCTCCTGTCTTCTATGACCCACCTGCGGCCTCTCCTGTCTTTTATGACCTCACCTGCAGCCTCTCCTGTTTTTTATGACCTCACCTGCGGCTCTCCTGTCTTCTATGACCCACCTGCGGCCTCTTCTGTCTTTTATGACCTCACCTGCGGCCTCTCCTGTCTTCTATGACCTCACCTGCGGCCTCTCCTGTCTTCTATGACCTCACCTGCGGCCTCTCCTGTCTTTATGACCTCACCTGCGGCTGCCTGCCTTCTATGACCTCACCTGCGGCCTCTCCTACGGGTTCCCAAATGGCCTCTTCAATGACCTGCCCATGGCCTCTAAACCCCCCTCACCAAACCACCGCCCTCCCCAGCAGCGGGCGCAGCCTCCATCAGCGGTCCCGCCAGCATCTCCCGATTCAACCGGTTGGCGGCCTCCTTCATCGCCTCGGCCGCGGCCGCAGCTTCAGTCACGTGACGATACCGCTCGGGCATTCGCTCGTTCACCAGTCGCAGGCTGGCCGCTGCTCCGTCCGCTGAAACGGCCAGCACCGCCAGGCCGACGGTCAGCTCGGCAGACAGGCTGGAGAGGTGCGGCGCCAGCTGGGGCCAGTCGGCCAGCTCCACCGGCCGCTCCAGCTCGGACAGCTCCGCGGCCGTCAGGTCCGCGTGCTGCCGGCTCAGCGGGAAGGCCAACGGGCGGCCATCCGCGGGAACTTCGGCGGGGAAGAGAGGGGAAATGGAAATTGCTTCGAATTATCTGACAGTTGTGTGAGCCACCAGTTTACCTCTGATCCCTCAGTGAGCCACCAGTTTATCGCTGATTCCTCAGTGAGCCACCAGTTTATCTCTGATTCCCCAGTGAGCCATCAGTTTATCTCTGATTCCTCAGTGAGCCACCAGTTTATCTGATCTCTCAGTGAGGCCCCAGTTTATCTCTGATCCTCCAGTGAGCCACCAGTTTATCTCTGATTCCTCAGTGAGCCACCAGTTTATCTCTGATTCCTCAGTGAGCCACCAGTTTATCTGATCTCTCAGTGAGGCCCCAGTTTATCTCTGATCCCTCAGTGAACCACCAGTTTATCTGATCTCTCAGTGAGCCACCAGTTTATCTCTGATTCCTCAGTGAGCCCCCAGTTATTCTCTAGAGTCTTCAGTGAGCCCCAGTTATTCTCCAGAGTCTTCAGTGAGCCCCAGTTATTCTCCAGAGTCTTCAGTGAGCCCCCAGTTTATCTCCTGAGTCTTCAGTGAGCCCCCAGTTTATCTCCAGAGTCTTCAGTGAGCCCCCAGTTTATCTGTGATTCCTCAGTGAGCCCCCAGTTATTCTCTAGAGTCTTCAGTGAGCCCCAGTTATTCTCCAGAGTCTTCAGTGAGCCCTAGTTATTCTCCAGAGTCTTCAGTGAGCCCCCAGTTTATCTCCTGAGTCTTCAGTGAGCCCCCAGTTTATCTCCAGAGTCTTCAGTGAGCCCCCAGTTTATCTGTGATTCCCCAGTGAGCCACCAGTTTATCTGTGATTCCCCAGTGAGCCACCAGTTTATCTGTGATTCCCCAGCGAGCCACCAGTTTATCTCTGATTCCTCAGTGAGCCCCCAGTTTATCTCCAGAGTCTTCAGTGAGCCCCCAGTTTATCTCCAGAGTCTTCAGTGAGCCCCAGTTTATCTCCAGAGTCTTCAGTGAGCCCCCAGTTTATCTCCAGAGTCTTCAGTGAGCCCCCAGTTTATCTCCAGAGTCTTCAGTGAGCCCCCAGTTTATCTCCAGAGTCTTCAGTGAGCCCCAGTTTATCTCCAGAGTCTTCAGTGAGCCCCAGTTTATCTCCAGAGTCTTCAGTGAGCCCCCAGTTTATCTCCTGAGTCTTCAGTGAGCCCCCAGTTTATCTCCAGAGTCTTCAGTGAGCCCCCAGTTTATCTCCAGAGTCTTCAGTGAGCCCCCAGTTTATCTCTGATTCCTCAGTGAGCTACCAGTTTATCTCCAGAGTCTTTAGTGAGCCCCCAGTTTATCTCCTGAGTCTTCAGTGAGCCCCCAGTTTATCTCCTGAGTCTTCAGTGAGCCCCCAGTTTATCTCCAGAGTCTTCAGTGAGCAAACCCCTTAGCGGGCCCTACAGGGCGGCCAGATCCAGCGCTCACCCTCTCCATACTGCTCAGCCGCGATCCGCACGGAGTCCCCCTCAATCTCAGCCAAGACCTGAGCCGCCAGGTGCTCGGCAGCTTCGGGCAGCAGGTCCAACTGGGGCTCGAATTGCCAAAACTGGTCCAGCGGATGCTGGTCAAGACCTTCTAGAGGACGGAAGTAAGCATACAGCCTGCCAGCAGTGGGTTCAGTCACCAGGGTGAGGCCAGGGTGCCAGCATTGGGCATCAATGGCATTCAGCAGCGACAGCAGTGGCAGATGGCTAAGCAAGGCTTGCTTTCTACCAGATACCAGCAGCTGGTGCTGCTTCTCAGCTGCTAGCACAGGTGCAAAACTAGATTCAGTCTTGTCTAGTAGCATAGCTGAAGCTCTGCAGTGTTGTTTTTCAATTGGTTCTTTGGTGTAGCTAATAGTGGTCAAAAATTTCAAAATAAAATCAAATAATTTATCCTAACTTTGTGTTAAATTAATTGATTAACTATTGATAGAAGTTTTAAAATCTTGAGAATCTAAAAAATTATAAAGGTATTGATAACATAGATAACTCAAATGCAATATGGCACTTATATTTTGATGTTAAACTAAGATAGGGCCTAAATAATAAAAAATCTAAAATAAACATTGGCAGATCATATAAGCAACCTCTTGCTTGCAATAACATACTACTGAGGATTTACTCCATTATGTTAGACATCTTATAAGAATATATAGCTTATCTCTTATTTAACTTATTCCTATGATGCAATAATCCATGGCCAACAACAATATGATAAGCTTTACTATCTTTGTTGAAGTTAGCAGAGCTGTAAGGATTTAAAATATAATAAGCATAAATAATTTATAACATTTAATTTACTATATGATAGTAGTTAAAATTCCAATAAAGTTGTTTGTCCTTATCTATTCATTACAAAAAAACACAAAGTAACAATTTTAACCAAACCCTACAAATAAAAGATATCCTAGCCAAAGCCAAAGTAAGCCAATGGCTTTTAAAATTTAAGGCAATTGAAAAAATCAATAGAATAAGTGAGAGTGAGAGGAAGATATCTAAAAGTATACATTTATTGACCAACTTAGTAAAAAAGCCCTTAACTTGCTGGCTAATGCTTTACAACCCTATAAGCCAAAAGATAAGATTTCCAATGAGGAAATCATTAAGAGGAACTTTTTTAAAAGGAAACAAAGGCAACAAAGTCAAGACTAGCCTATTTATAAACCTACTATTTAAAGCAAGAAGATAATGGAACTATTTGGCTAGGTCAAGAGATTGTTAGAAAGTTTCTAATAGAAAAATTGAAAGATCTCACTTGGGAAATAATATCTGTGGCTAATAAAAGACAAAAAAGAAGTGACACTTTGATAATCAATAAGACAGTTTCACAATGGTCTCACTTGGGAAATAATATCTGTAGCTAATAAAAGACAAAAAAGAAGTGACACTTTGATAATCAATAAGACAGTTTCACAATGCAAGCCAGATGCATGACAAAAGATTACAAAGCAAGCTAGTTTTATAGAAAATGGAATCTAAAGAGCTAAGAAGACCAAACAAAACTTTTTTGCTATGGCAAAGAAATACAATTATAACTTAATTACTTAATATATAACTAGGCCTACGCCTACATATCTGCCTAGGCTTCAAGTTAAGTCAGGCAGGCACTCAGGCAGGCTATGGAATTTCATTATATTAGATTAAATTTTAATGTTAAATTAGATTAAACGCCAATCACTCGCTATTGCATGCTAATCGAAACAGCAGCCAGGGCCCACGGGTGCTATTATTAATAATTATTATAATTATTATACTAAGCTTAAACTATAAAGCTAAAAAATTACCTACCCACATTGTGGAAATTTAAAACTTTACTTCATTGATTCTCTCCAGAAGTCAGAATCAGATCGAGAGCTTTATTCTAAATTAACGTTTTGCTGATTTAAAAAAATGTACTAACAAAACAACTTTACCTAGTCATACAGCTTAGGCTTTCGTATCATTTTGTTTATGTTTTATGTGCATAGACTGGGTGTCAAGTAAAGAAGTCCAACAAAAATTCAGTATAAAGTACTCTGAAACATTTATAAGTATGATTTTTAAGTTTGCAAGGAAGCAATAAGGAATGTTATCGTAACATTCCAGCAGGTTTATATTTTTATCTTAGGAAATTAGTACAGGCCGGTCTCTCTTACCAAATCGTGCTAGACATGGCAACTGCGCTCGCTGTTTTTAAACAAAAAAGGGTTTAAAATTGCTTTTTAACGATCCTTTGCCCAAGAGCATGACCCCATGACAAACAGACAGGGGCAACAGACAACAGACAGAGGCACCAGTTCAGCGGCACAAAGGGTCAGGAGGGCCATGACCGCGCGAGGGACCAGCTTCGCGGTCTGGGCGCTGGTGGCCAAAGCAGGCTGACATTCAAACTGCCGTTAATTAGGCCCGCGTTCGAGTCATTGACAAACGTATAGACTGATTATAAAGTCTCGCAGAGTGTCTCTTCATCCGCGGTTGTTTTTCTAGCCTTTATGTACAATAGCTAGGGTTGGAAACGAGTTTTGAACAGGTGCGAATATCATCCGGCCGTGGTGGCATGAGTTTAAGCGCTGTAACTTAGTGAGTTCGCAGAGTGGAGTAGGCGGCGCGGGTGGATCTGGCGTCGGTATGGTCGTTAGCCGCGGTAGCGAAAGGCAGAGCGGAATGCTGAAAATTAAATAGTAGCTTTTTAAAGTACTAGACCATCTGCGGGGACATAACGGCAGTGGAGTCGGACTAATTTGACGAGAGGATCGCTACAGTGTACGTAACTGAAAGCACCGAATACAAAACATTACCAATGGTTGGTACTGATTCTAGATTTTTCCCTGCCGCAATTAACAAAAATTCAAAAGCCGTCAAGACGGTCTCTGATGATCATATTGTCACCGGCCCAGACTTGGCCCAGAGGGTTGTGGTGCGGCCTGGAGCTTCCTGGCTGCATGGTGATCTTGCATTGCTGGTGAGAGCGACCCTTATTTTAGGAAGATAACCGCGCTCTGTGCTGCTTTGAGCTGCCATTGCGCTAGGTGAACCTACCCGTGTGCAGGGAGCTGTTGCAGGTAAACGGGCTACATGACCAGGCCTCATGCCTGAGCCCCGAAGCAGCGTGCCCTGCCGAAGGCGAGACCCACCAAGAATTCGGGGATCCTAGTAGGCTTTGGAGCGTGTTCAGTTGCCCACTGCGACCCTGCCTGAAGGGAAATTTCCGCCGGAGAATGATGGTTTCTGAGGAGGCCGGATCTGACCCCACTAAAAGCGGGTTGGCGGAGTCAGACTGTGCAATAAAAATTCGCTTCGCAGTAAAGATCACCCAAAATTTTCGCCCCTGAAGGCGCCCAATCTCGCCTCTTATGGCTTAGGTGGTCCGGGTCCAGCACTTCTGGTGGACCCTCTACAGACTTCAGGGACAGAGCCCTACTCCGGGCTGATATCCTGCTGGGCAAACCCCGTTTAACAACAAAAACAATTAACAAAAGATAGACATACGGTCGTACGATCGTGTTACACAGATTGTTTCCATCTTTACACATATATGCAGGTATAGAAGCATACTACTGTTCTAAACGGCTTGTAATTAAATTTAAGCAAAATTTAAGCATTGAGGATTGTTTGCTTGAAGTGCAAGCGCCCAATGCCAATAACCCAGTTCAATTCTGTCTGCCTACTCTTGCAAAAGTACAATAATTTCTCTCTCTCGCTATACCCGACCCTGTCCCGCTTGTACAGGGCGGGTTGCCATTGACAACAGTCCAAACTGTACATGTATAGGGAAAATGTATGCCCCCCGGTGAGACAAAAATGTGATTATTAAGGTTACAGCTACTGAGGTATTTGTAGATGCGTTCAGAGGTGGAGTAGAGATTGAGAGAGAGAGGTGAGCAAACAGACTGAGTACGCGGAGCCCAGCTCTTTCCGGCTCATATAGGAGCTCAAAACTCTGCTCAAACAATGAAGGGCAAGAAACCAAATGCGTACAGGGCCTCAGACAGGCGTGGGAAATCCTCTGATTGGATGAGAAGCCGACTGCTCTTCCTGCCACTCCCAACCTTCTCCTTCTGCTCCTGCTCTCCTGACTGGGTTACTAAAAATACAGCCATTAGCAGTTCGGTTTATAAGGGACACAAAGTAACAACTGGTTGGGAAAATTCGATTTCAAATCCTTCTAGTGCTTCTCCCAACAGATAGAATATGAGAACCTCAGTCTTAGCATTGCTCCTGCTGATCTTGACTGCAGCTGTGACCACTTTCGTGGTGAGTACCATTAGAGTCCATTAGCCTCTCTGTGTGACATTTTCACTCCGACTGCGTTTCCTGTGGTGCCACATTGTCACTCCGACTGTGCCCACTGTGGTGCCACATTGTCACTCCGACTGTGCTTACTGTGGTGCCACATTGTCACTCCGACTGTGCTTACTGTGGTGCCACATTGTCACTCCGACTGTGCTTACTGTGGTGCCACATTGGCACTCCGACTGTGCTTACTGTGGTGCCACATTGTCACTCCGACTGTGCCCACTGTGGTGCCACATTGTCACTCCGACTGTGCTTACTGTGGTGCCACATTGTCACTCCGACTGTGCTTACTGTGGTGCCACATTGTCACTCCGACTGTGCTTACTGTGGTGCCACATTGTCACTCCGACTGTGCTTACTGTGGTGCCACATTGTCACTCCGACTGTGCTTACTGTGGTGCCACATTGTCACTCCGACTGTGCTTACTGTGGTGCCACATTGTCACTCCGACTGTGCTTACTGTGGTGCCACATTGTCACTCCGACTGTGCTTACTGTGGTGCCACATTGTCACTCCGACTGTGCTTACTGTGGTGCCACATTTCCCCAACTCTCCCCCAATGTTCCAATCGCCCATCACCCACAGACGCTCGCAGATCATCGTCTAGAAGTTACTCAAGCTACCGGAGTTACCGCTACTCATCTTACCGCTACTCGTCTTACCGCTATTCGTCTTACCGCTACTCATCTTACCGCTACTCGTCTTACCGCTATTCGTCTTACCGCTATTCGTCTTACCGCTACTCGTACAGGTGAGCTACCGATACTGGGAGTTTGCGGGATGCTCAGTGCATGTTAATTTGCTCTACTCTGAAATCCTTTTAGGAGCCCACTGTACACAAGGCGGTTGTCGTCCAATCTGATGGGCACTCTGTACTTCTCGTACGTCAGCCGGTATCCGAGGCACTTCAGCTACAGGCGGAGTGCTGTCGGCAGCTCAGGTGAGCGATTTATTGCCTCGAGAGATGAGAGTGGAAGAGAGATGAGAGTGGAAGAGAGATGAGAGTGGATGAGAGATGAGTGTGGAAGAGAGATGAGAGTGGAAGAGAGATGAGAGTGCAATAGAGATGAGAGTGGAAGAGAGATGAGTGTGGAAGAGAGATGAGAGTGGAAGAGAGATGAGAGTGCAATAGAGATGAGAGTGGAAGAGAGATGAAAGTGGAAGAGAGATGAGAGTGGAAGAGAGATCAGAGTGGAAGAGAGATGAGAGTGCAATACAGATGAGAGTGGAAGAGAGATGAGAGTGCAATAGAGATGAGAGTAGATGAGTGATGAGAAGCAAGCCATCAGGAATCTCCCAAGCCTCAACCCCACTCATTCCCCTGATCATTCCCCTGATTCCCCATCAGGTGGCAGCTGCACAAACCGCCTGGCCCTGAGCAACGGAAGCTACGTTGGCTCTTTCAGCTGTCCCTTCCTGGGTGACGAGCCGAGCAGCTGGACAAAATGCTGCGGCTACGAGAATGAGCAGTTCTGCTGCGACCCGGCCTACGATGAGTGAGTTCAGTAGCTGCTGGCTTCAGTGGCTAGTTACTGATCGCTGATTGGCTGTCGCTGAATGTACATTAGAGAGGCTAGTTACTGATCGCTGATTGGCTGTCGCTCAATGTACGTTAGAGAGGCTAGTTATTCGAATCGGCTTGTTCCTCCAGCTCGAATCCTCCATCCCCACAGCTCGTGGGCACTGGCCTCCCAAGGCCTGAGCTTTGTCGCCATCTTCTTCATCGTGGGAGGCTGCCTTACCGGTCTCGCCATTGTCGGCGTACTGATCTTCTTGTGCGTGAGGAAGGGCCTCTTAAACACCAGGAGACCCGGCGTCATGACCGCGCCTACCGCCGCCACAGCCGGTAAGGCTATAGCAGATCACCGTCAACAGTTGTCTTTAGACCTGACTTGTTAAAACTGACTGCAAAATATTGCTGCTCCCCTCCCCCCCCCCAGTTGTCACCAGCCCGCCGGTCTCCGTGGCGCCCGTCCAGGCCATCAGCAAGTGGGTGCCCATGGCTCCCGGCCCTGGGCAGCCGCCGGTCGTTGGTTCGAATCCGCCACCGTATCCAACATCGAATGCCGGGCAGCCGCCGGTCGTTGGTTCGAATCCGCCACCGTATCCAACATCGAATGCCGGGCAGCCGCCGGTCGTTGGTTCGAATCCACCATCGTATCCAGCATCGAATGCCGGGCAGCCCATCGGTAATCAGAGTTTATTGGAAATAAACCAGTGACCCCCATAAGCAGAAAGAGAAAATTGATTCCTATAAACACAACCAGAGGACATGGACCCCCGAAAACATGAAGGAGGGCATTGAACTTCGATAAGCACAAAGGGGCATTGATCCCCTATAAACACAATCGGAGGGAATTGACACTCCCTATAA
>NIVC01002366.1:67500-70000 GCA_002269645.1 Macrostomum lignano
ACAGACAGACAGACAGACAGACACACACACAGACAGACAGACAGACAGACACTAGGACACAGGTAGACAAACTGACCCTAAGACAGGCAATTCCCATTTGCACGTTGAGTTCTCAGTCTACGCGGTGTCACACAGAATTAATTTAATTTCGCAGCCTATTGCAAGCCACACAGGCTGCGGGAGGGAGGTCCTTGCCCCCAAAACGCAGAAAGACAAACACTGGGCAGCCGCAGTGCAGCGCCATTGTCCACCGGCCAGCACAATCCACGGCCGATTGGCCAAGCGAAGAGTGTCGCACAAAAGAGAAAAACGATAAAAATGATATGCAACTTCTGGCTCGGGCGGGGCCGCCTCTCAGCCAGTCACTCAAATTCTCTCTCAGGGCAAACCGCGAGCTCAGAGACGCTGAGGCAAAAATAAAGAATTTTCGAACAAATAGCGAGTGAGGCATGCGACTCACCTGGCTGGTTGCCGGGGTGCTTCTGGCCGCTGTCCTGCTGATGGCCACGTCTGCTGGTGAGTGAGCTGGCCACCCTCTCAAGCACACCTCACCTCTCTCCAGATCCAATCTCACTTCTCTCTAGATCCGATCTCACCTCTCTCTAGATCCGATCTCACCTCTCTCTAGATCCGATCTCACCTATCTCTAGATCCGATCTCACCTATCTCTAGATCCGATCTCACCTCTCTCTAAATCCGATCTCACCTCTCTCTAGATCCGATCTCACCTCTCTCTAGATCCGATCTCACCTCTCTCTAGATCCGATCTCACCTCTCTCTAAATCCGATCTCCTTCTCTCTCTAGATCCGATCTCACCTCTCACTAGATCCTATCTCACCTCTCACTAGATCCTATCTCACCTCTCACTAGATCCTATCTCACCTCTCACTAGATCCGATCTCACCTCTCTCTAGATCCGATCTCACCTATCTCTAAATCCGATCTCACCTCTCTCTAGATCCGATCTCACCTCTCACTAGATCCGATCTCACTTCTCTCCAGATCCGATCTCACCTCTCTCTAGATCCGATCTCACCTCTCTCTAGATCCGATCTCACTTCTCTCCAGATCCGATCTCACCTCTCTCTAGATCCGATCTCACCTCTCTCTAGATCCGATCTCACCTCTCTCTAGATCCTATCTCCCCTCTCTCTAGATCCGATCTCCTTCTCTCTCTAAATCCGATCTCACCTCTCACTAGATCCTATCTCCCCTCTCTCTAGATCCGATCTCACCTATCTCTAAATCCGATCTCACCTCTCTCTAGATCCGATCTCACCTCTCACTAGATCCGATCTCACTTCTCTCCAGATCCGATCTCACCTCTCTCTAGATCCGATCTCACCTCTCACTAGATCCGATCTCACTTCTCTCCAGATCCGATCTCACCTCTCTCTAGATCCGATCTCACCTCTCTCTAGATCCGATCTCACCTCTCACTAGATCCGATCTCACTTCTCTCCAGATCCGATTTCACCTCTCTCTAGATCCGATCTCACCTCTCACTAGATCCGATCTCACTTCTCTCCAGATCCGATCTCACCTCTCTCTAGATCCGATCTCACCTCTCTCTAGATCCGATCTCACCTCTCACTAGATCCGATCTCACCTTTCTCTAGATCCTATCTCCCCTCTCTTTAGATCCGATCTCACCTCTCTCTAGATCCTATCTCCCCTCTCTCTAGATCCGATCTCATCTCTCTCTAGATCCGATCTCACCTCTCTCCAGATCCGATCCCACCTCTCTCTAGATCCGATCTCACCCTAATAAGAGAAACAAACCACATCGACGTTTGCGCAGATGCGGCCAGATCTCGCGCCCGGTTCTCCTATAGGTCGCGAGCTCGATTCTCCTACAGGTCGCGAGCTCGATTTTCCTATCGGTCCCGAACTCGATTCCGCTACAGCAGAAGCAGGCGTTACTCAAGATACTCATACATGTGAGTCGGAATTAGTCGGAGTCACCCTTCTGGGTGACCTTCCTGACGAATTTGAATGACCGGGTTGAAGGACATTTTCCCGAAGCATTATGTAGAAATATCAATTTCGTAAAATCTGACAAATTCGTAAATCCATTCGAACCCCCAGCGGCCCGATCTACTCTCGCCGCCTGTCGCCCTCGCTGATGGGCCCCGTGTACTTTGGCTACGCGTCCCGGTACCCGATGTACTTTAACTACAGGCGGGGCAGCTCCGCCCACGGCTTCGGTGAGAAATTTGATTGCAATGCATTCTCCTCGCTTCATCGCCCAGGCCAGATTTTATTGTTCGATATTTGGGGAAATTTTTGAAATTCACTGGTTTACAAATCCAAACCTTTAACACTTGACCAGCCAATTTGTTCGACTGGAAACGGGGGGAATTTTCGGTGGCAAAATAATGTAAAAATTATCCAAATATTTTTACTAGAGTAAATCTTCTCTTGTGGTTTGCAAATCTGAATAAATCACCTGAGACAGATTAACCTTTTTTGTAATCTAGGTAGCTGTGAACAGTGAGT
>NIVC01002366.1:77500-180250 GCA_002269645.1 Macrostomum lignano
CCTCTCTCTAGATCCGATCTCCTTCTCTCTCTAAATCCGATCTCACCTCTCACTAGATCCTATCTCCCCTCTCTCTAGATCCGATCTCACCTATCTCTAAATCCGATCTCACCTCTCTCTAGATCCGATCTCACCTCTCACTAGATCCGATCTCACTTCTCTCCAGATCCGATCTCACCTCTCTCTAGATCCGATCTCACCTCTCACTAGATCCGATCTCACTTCTCTCCAGATCCGATCTCACCTCTCTCTAGATCCGATCTCACCTCTCTCTAGATCCGATCTCACCTCTCACTAGATCCGATCTCACTTCTCTCCAGATCCGATTTCACCTCTCTCTAGATCCGATCTCACCTCTCACTAGATCCGATCTCACTTCTCTCCAGATCCGATCTCACCTCTCTCTAGATCCGATCTCACCTCTCTCTAGATCCGATCTCACCTCTCACTAGATCCGATCTCACCTTTCTCTAGATCCTATCTCCCCTCTCTTTAGATCCGATCTCACCTCTCTCTAGATCCTATCTCCCCTCTCTCTAGATCCGATCTCATCTCTCTCTAGATCCGATCTCACCTCTCTCCAGATCCGATCCCACCTCTCTCTAGATCCGATCTCACCCTAATAAGAGAAACAAACCACATCGACGTTTGCGCAGATGCGGCCAGATCTCGCGCCCGGTTCTCCTATAGGTCGCGAGCTCGATTCTCCTACAGGTCGCGAGCTCGATTTTCCTATCGGTCCCGAACTCGATTCCGCTACAGCAGAAGCAGGCGTTACTCAAGATACTCATACATGTGAGTCGGAATTAGTCGGAGTCACCCTTCTGGGTGACCTTCCTGACGAATTTGAATGACCGGGTTGAAGGACATTTTCCCGAAGCATTATGTAGAAATATCAATTTCGTAAAATCTGACAAATTCGTAAATCCATTCGAACCCCCAGCGGCCCGATCTACTCTCGCCGCCTGTCGCCCTCGCTGATGGGCCCCGTGTACTTTGGCTACGCGTCCCGGTACCCGATGTACTTTAACTACAGGCGGGGCAGCTCCGCCCACGGCTTCGGTGAGAAATTTGATTGCAATGCATTCTCCTCGCTTCATCGCCCAGGCCAGATTTTATTGTTCGATATTTGGGGAAATTTTTGAAATTCACTGGTTTACAAATCCAAACCTTTAACACTTGACCAGCCAATTTGTTCGACTGGAAACGGGGGGAATTTTCGGTGGCAAAATAATGTAAAAATTATCCAAATATTTTTACTAGAGTAAATCTTCTCTTGTGGTTTGCAAATCTGAATAAATCACCTGAGACAGATTAACCTTTTTTGTAATCTAGGTAGCTGTGAACAGTGAGTAACAATCTTAAAGAATAGCCATCACCTGAGGAGGTACGCTCGTAGATATCTTCAGGAGTTACAATATCATATCAGGTAGACATCTTCAGGAGCTACAATATCATCTCAGGTAGACATCTTCAGGAGTTACTCAGGTAGACATCTTCAGGAGCTACAATCCCATCTCAGGTGGATATCTTCAGGAGTTACTCAGGTAGACATCTTCAGGAGTTACAATATCATCTCAGGTAGACATCTTCAGGCGTGACAGTATTGTCTCAGGTAGAAATTTTATGAGGATGATGTGTACCGGATTGCCTGCCCCCTGCCCCGCCCCAGGCGAGGTGTGCACCAACCACCTGGCCCTGAGCAACGGCAGCTACGCGGGCACCTTCCACTGCCCCTTCCTGCCCGACGAGCCGCGCAGCTGGACGAAATGCTGCGGCTTCGATGGCGAGGGATTCTGCTGCGACCCAGACTATAATGAGTGAGATGGGGCCCGAGCTCTGAGCGAAGTCTCGGTGCTGTACATGTGCACATAGTACAGACAGAATTGATGTACACCCCACACGAGGCTAGGTTGGATGTGCATTGATGTAGAGATTAATTGTAAACTGACTTGATCGAGGCAGAATGTCAGCATGTGCAATAAGCTAAAGATCAATGTACTTTGGTACAAGCTAAGTATACATGTAAGTGTACGTTGAATGTCGGATGTGCATCGAAGCAGCTTGGATTTAAGCGGAGGTTGGATGTACATAGTGCATTGAGTCAAGTACAAGGTTAGATGTACATGAATGTAGGAGTTGAAGCTACATGTACAATTAAGGCAGGTTGGATGTACATAGGTAGTTGCATGGATGTACATAGGAGTTGGATGTACGTAGGAGTTGGATGTACATAGGAGTTGGATGTACATAGGAGTTGGATGCACGTAGGAGTTGGATGTACATAGGAGTTGGATAGGATAGGAGTACATAGGATAAGAGCTGGGGATTTACATGTACATTGAGGCAGGTTGGATGCACATAGAAGTTGGATGGCATATTGATAAACATGTACTGTAAAAGCACTCAAGCATCGCTAAGCCTCCCTGCCGGCACCGCTCGCAGTTCCTGGAAGCTGGCAGTTGGCCTCGGCGCCGCCGCAATCCTCGCCATCATTGGAGGCGTCCTTCTGGCCCTGGGCCTGCTGATCGCCCTGCTCGTGTACTGCTGCTGCTGCTCGAAGAAGCGGGGCGGAAGCGGCGGAGCTGGTGAGGATGTCTGAGGGATAAAGTCTGGACTGGGAATTTTCTCACCAACGTGTGCCACAGTCTCTGATAAGCGCTATGCAGTGTCTGATAAGCACCCTGCAGTGTCTGATAGGCACCCTGCAGTCTCTGATAAGCACCCTGCAGTCTCTGATAAGCGCTATGCAGTGTCTGATAAGCACCCTGCAGTGTGTCTGATAGGCACCCTGCAGTGTCTGATAAGCACCCTGCAGTGTCTGATAAGCACCCTGCAGTCTCTGATAAGCACCCTACAGTCTCTGATAAGCACCCTGCAATGTCTGATAAGCACCCTGCAGTCTCTGATAAGCACCCTGCAACTGTGTCTGATAAGCACCCTGAAGTCTCTGATTAAGCACCCTGCAGTGTCTATCAGCGTCTTCGATTTGAAGTTCCCAAAGTCTGCGACAAGCGCCATTTCAGTTTCAACTCGCACTCGAATTGTCCGCAGGTGCCAGCGCAGCAGCGGCGGGCAGCAGCAAAGAGCCGGTCGGCGTCACGAATCCCGTGAAGCCGCCCTACCCAACCATGGAATATGGGACAGGTGAGTTCACCAATAAGCCAATTGGCCCCGCCCACTGCCTCACATGCACATTTGCTCCGAATTCCGAATCCCGCAGTGCAACCGCCGCCGGATCGCCAGCCGGGCTCCGCCCCCTATCCGCCGCCGCAGCCACCGCCATATCCGCCCCCGTACTCGGCTCAGAGCTAGCCGGCGGAGAGGAGCGGGTCGGAGAGCGGCCAGAGAAAGTGTGAGCGTCTGGTGAGTCACTGCTCGCACTTCTTGCTGCTTCTGTTCGAAGGGAGGGAAGAATGTAGGCGAGGAGAGAAGAAGGGAGGAGAGAAGGGAGGGAGAAGGGAGGCAAGGAGGGAAGAAGGGAGGAGACAAAAGAGGAGAGAAGGGAGTGAAGAGGAAATAAGGGAGAAAACAAGGCAGGATGGATGTGATTTAGCCACTGAACCATTTACAACCACAATTCATCAATTGCAGACAGCGGAACTTGTGTGGACCTGTCGCTAAGGCCTAATCTAAGCAGACTCAAAATATAAGAAAATCCATATTTTTCTACTGCAAGTAGCCACTGTAGAAAAACGATATCGTTAAAATAAATAATGATAGACAACGGTATCATATTGTTTTTTTTCATAGCACAATGCTACGAGTATATGCGTTCGTGAATTTCATAAACTACTTGATCAAGTAATGAAAAAGCAATCTGGGCCATTTTGTGTATTTGAACCGGTCATTCATGTACTACTCGCAGTAGTCACTGCTCTACGAATCAAGAGCGGATTGCTGCACGTGAAGACAAAAAACTATCAAATGTCAAATGTCAAAAATGTCAAATTAAAAAATAAAACTACAAGTTCAATAAGTTCTTAATTATAATTGCATAATTAATCTACTAATTAGCCCCACCGCTAATCCGCAATCAGCCCCACCGCTAATCCCCAGAGTCGCGAGTCCCCCATCATAGCTTGCTGCCCTTGGAGTCCCACTTGTAGAATCCCAGCCCGGTCTTGCGGCCCAGCCGGCCCTCCTCAACCAGCTTGTTGAGCATGTCGCTGGGCTTGAACAGCTCAACATTGGGGAACTTGGCGTGCCAGCCGTCCATGATGAACTTGGTGGTGTCCAGGCCCACGTAGTCGGCCAGCTCGATGGGGCCCATGGGGTGGCCGGCGCCCAGCCGCATGGCCGTGTCGATGTCCTCGGCAGTGGCGTCGCCGCGTTCCAGCATGCGGACGGCCTCGGTGAGGTAGGGCACCAGCAGGCGGTTCACGATGAAGCCGGGGGTGTCCTTGCAGGGCACGGCCGACTTGCCCAGGCTGCGGCTGAACTCCAGCAGCTGGTTGAAGGCGGCCTCCGTGATGTCCGGGGTGCGAACCACCTCCACCAGGCGCATGACCGGGACAGGGTTGAAGAAGTGCAGCCCGCCGAATGTCGGCCTGGAGTGGAGAGTGGGGGCGATTCTCACTTGGGGGGCGATTATCACTGGGTTGGGGCGATTATCACTGGGGTTGATGGCGATTCCCACTGGGGTTGGGGGCGATTCTCACTGGGGTTGATGGCGATTCTCACTGGGGTTGGGGGCGATTATCACTGGGGTTGGGGGCGATTATCACTGGGGTTGATGGCGATTCCCACTGGGGTTGGGGGCGATTCTCACTGGGTTGGGGGCGATTCTCACTGGGTTGGGGGCGATTCTCACTGGGACTGGGGCGATTCTCACTGGGTTGGGGGCGATTCTCACTGGGTTGGGGGCGATTCTCACTGGGTTGGGGGCGATTCTCACTGGGACTGGGGGCGATTCTCACTGGGTTGGGAGCGATTCTCACTGGGGTTGATGGTGATTCTCACTGGGTTGGGGGCGATTCTCACTGGGTTGGGGGCGATTCTCACTGGGGTTGATGGCGATTCTCACTAGGGTTGGGGGCGATTCTCACTGAGGCTGGGGGCGATTCTCACTGGGGTTGATGGCGATTCTCACTAGGGTTGGGGGCGATTCTCACTGGGGCTGGGGGCGATTCTCACTGGGGTTGATGGCGATTCTCACTAGGGTTGGGGGCGATTCTCACTGGGGCTGGGGGCGATTCTCACTGGGGTTGATGGCGATTCTCACCAGGGTTGGGGGCGGTTCTCACTGGGTTGGGGGCGATTCTCACTGGGGTTGGGGGCGATTATCACTGGGGTTGATGGCGATTCCCACTGGGGTTGGGGGCGATTCTCACTGGGTTGGGGGCGATTCTCACTGGGTTGGGGGCGATTCTCACTGGGACTGGGGGCGATTCTCACTGGGTTGGGGGCGATTCTCACTGGGTTGGGGGCGATTCTCACTGGGTTGGGGGCGATTCTCACTGGGACTGGGGGCGATTCTCACTGGGTTGGGAGCGATTCTCACTGGGGTTGATGGTGATTCTCACTGGGTTGGGGGCGATTCTCACTGGGTTGGGGGCGATTCTCACTGGGGTTGATGGCGATTCTCACTAGGGTTGGGGGCGATTCTCACTGAGGCTGGGGCGATTCTCACTGGGGTTGATGGCGATTCTCACTAGGGTTGGGGGCGATTCTCACTGGGGCTGGGGCGATTCTCACTGGGGTTGATGGCGATTCTCACTAGGGTTGGGGGCGATTCTCACTGGGGCTGGGGGCGATTCTCACTGGGGTTGATGGCGATTCTCACCAGGGTTGGGGGCGGTTCTCACTGGGTTGGGGGCGATTCTCACTGGGACTGGGGGCGATTCTCACTGGGTTGGGGGCGATTCTCACTGGGTTGGGGGCGATTCTCACTGGGACAGGGGGCGATTCTCATTGGGATTGGGGGCGATTCTCATTGGGTTTGGGTCAAAAGACTTATGGCTCACTTGCGGTTCGGCACAGCCTCGGCCAGCTCGGCGATGCCCAAGGAGCTGGTGTTGGAGGCAAACAGGCAGCCAGCCGGAGCTGTTGAGTCCAGCTGGCGGTAGAGGCTGCGCTTCAGCTCCAGGTTCTCTACCACCGCCTCTACCACCAGGTCGGCTGACTTGGCGGCGTCGGCTGCAGACTGGCTGGTGGCCAGGTTGGCCATAGTCTTGGACACCAGCTGTTTGGCCTCCTCTGGCCGGTCCTTCAGCTGCTTCTTGGCCACCCGCTCCAGGCTGGTCTGGATGCTCTGCACTGCCTTGCCCAGCAACTGCTCGTTCAGGTCCACCAGGGTCACCTGGTAGCCAGACTGGGCTGACACCTGTTGGGGTCAGAGTTGGGGACAGACTATGCTATCTGAGAGGGTGCATCTTGTATAGCTCGTATCACTATCAAGTGGGCAAACAAAAATGCTGGAAAATTTATATTCATTAAGTATATTTTAAGCAATATAAAGGCAACTTTAAATATCTTAGTTCTAGCTCAACTAGGGCTATGCAATTCTATTTATGGAGAGCTTGTATACAAGGTAGCTATCCGCCTAATGTTTTAATTGCATGCATGGCAGCTATCCTATCTATCTAGTGTTTTAATTGCATGCACGGCGGCTAACAGTTGATTTCCCTCTAATCTGCACATTGCTACTAATTGAGCCTAAGTAAAACCTTATTGTTACTATATTGTTTTTATAATATTTTATCATACAACCTATGTATGTATACTATGTATACTAAATTTAATGTAAATTCATTGCTTTTTTGTTAATTTGAATATTAATTTAAACAGTATATGACTTTCTATAAATAAGATAACTGCCATGCATGCAAGCTATCTGTCCTATTTATTATAATATATTTGTATTAACTATGAATTGGTCTAGGCTATGCTCATATATTATTATTATTTTGATGAAAAATATTATCACACACTACTATTACTACTATACTACTATACATGTAGAATATCAATTATAAGTCTAATACATTTTAGCTACATTCTTGCCCTTTTGACTGTTGCCCCTTTGATTGGTACCCTACTGACTATTACCCTTTTGATTTATCACCCTTTAAGTTTAAATTAGTTCCTAGTCAAACCATAACAAGCAAACCCTAGTTTATCATTGTCGTTGACTTACATTATAATATTAATTGCATAATATAGTATCGACTATAGGGTCTAGCCTAGCCATCTAGGTGTAACGTGTAATCCAATTTGTTTCCCTAAACTAAAAACCTATCACAATATACAAATCTCTAAGATCTTAAATATACTATTCTTTCCTTTTGAAAACAGATATAATAGAAGACAAAAACATACCTGCGCAATGCCAGAACCCATCAAGCCGGCCCCGATAACTGTAACTTTGCTGATTGACCTGCTACTCATTGTGTACTGCAGACTAAACTGACGCAGAATTTGCTTTGAACACGCAAGCATGACCCAACGAGAGTTAAAAGTCTATAATTAAATTGGCACAACTGTAAAATATGCAGCAAAAGCCGGTGGTTTTGTTTCGCTATCAAATATGAAGACTTGACACGGTACGAGTACTGACGTAGTGAAGGTCTGTGCGCGCGCGCTAATTCCAGGAAATAATTGTATTTCGAAATGGTACGAAAAATGAGCCCCCGGATTCCGGAAAATCTACTACTGAAATATAGTTAATAACCGAAATTAATCACTGTAAATTTAATCAGCATTCTATCAAAGCCCGTTTATACTTTTGATAGACTCATTCGAGATATTAGTTGAGTCTGAGTACCAAAGATACTCAGAGTTGAGTACCAAAGAAGCAAAGGCCTTGTAGCATCAGGGAACAAAGGGTTTTCCCTTATCAGACGCCGTCACGCCGGAATGTTCTGTTCAAACCTTAAATGCCCAGAACTGATAATTACAGTATCAATTTATTATTTGTAAATGTCATGACTCGCATCATTTTTTTTCAAGCCTTTCGGCCTTTAAATCTGCTGTTTTCATATCTATATACAAGCACGTCGTAGTCGTACTCAGTGCATATTAAACAATTTGATATGTTGACAGCTTATCTTCGCCCAAGCTCCATAGCTGCATGCTTTATGTTTGATCTCGGGGGAAAAGATAATTTATTGCAAGATAATTCTCATGCACGTGGTGCGTACCTACGCGGAGGTAATTTTTTATCTAAGCCATTTAATCAGGACTTAATCTGCTTTTCTTCGTGTTCTCAAACTTTACCGTACGTACATGTGCAAGTTACATAGCGGAATCAAGGACCTTGAGCGGAATGGGCGACCCTCGTCTCCCCGCTGTCTACGGACCACCCTGTATAGCTAAGTCAATAAATGTTACATGTAGCTACAGAAGCTCAACGATATGAAAGACAGCTTGTTCCACAAGAACAAGACGCCGAAGTGCATTCTATGATGAGGGCTGGAAATCATTATTACTTTCTTTCAAACTATAATTGCTACAAAAAGCCCATTCTCACCCTAACGTTCCTCTGATCTCTTTCCCTTTGACTGTGCAAATTGCTCATTCTCTGCTTCTAAGCCTGTGTAGCTCATAATAAATGTGTTTCGACCCAGCAGTTTTTGTACTCAGAGCCAATTGCACACCGCAGTTGCTTGCTGCTGCAGCCCAACTAAGTGTGCACACTAGAGCGGCCTGACGCCACGCGGTTGCCCTTGGCAACAAAGCAGCCAACCCCACGGCCAACCCGTCTATTGAGCGCACATTTCTAAAAACCTTGGACTACGCACTCTCTCCACTGAGCTCAATATACAGTAACATAATATAAGCTCAGCACAGCTAGCGCTTTGCATTGAAAATCTGTTTAATAAAGCCTTAGCTAAATTCAGCCGACGATAATTCTCAAACTAACTGCAGCTGCTTCTTTTGCGATCGCCATGACGCTGCAATTTCGCTGGGAGGAACGCTTTCTCTACAGGCAGGAGCCTTGGATACTGAAGCGTAAGTAAATACAGATAGACGGTGCTAGACGAATCCAGGTGTCACCAGTGTGGTTTATGGATTACCATGCAGTATTAGAGCCAGGTGTCACCAGTGGCTCATGGATTACCTGTCACCAGTGGCTCATGGATTACCAAAGTGTCAGACAGAGCCAGGTGTCACCAGTGGCTCATGGATTACCAAAGTGTCAGACAGAGCCAGGTGTCACCAGTGGCTTATGGATTACCAAAGTGTCAGACAGAGCCAGGTGTCACCAGTGGCTCATGGATTACCTGTCACCAGTGGCTCATGGATTACCAAAGTGTCAGACAGAGCCAGGTGTCACCAGTGGCTCATGGATTACCAAAGTGTCAGACAGAGCCAGGTGTCACCAGTGGCTCATGGATTACCAAAGTGTCAGACAGAGCCACGTGTCACCAGTGGCTCATGGATTACCAAAGTGTCAGACAGAGCCAGGTGTCACCAGTGGCTCATGGATTACCAAAGTGTCAGACAGAGCCAGGTGTCACCAGTGGCTCATGGATTACCAAAGTGTCAGACAGAGCCAGGTGTCACCAGTGGCTCATGGATTACCAAAGTGTTAGACAGAGCCAGGTGTCACCAGTGGCTCATGGATTACCAAAGTGTTAGACAGAGCCAGGTGTCACCCGTGGCTCATGGATTACCAAAGTGTTAGACAGAGCCAGGTGTCACCAGTGGCTCATGGATTACCAAAGTGTCAGACAGAGCCAGGTGTCACCAGTGGCTCATGGATTACCAAAGTGTCAGACAGAGCCAAGTGTCACCAGTGGCTCATGGATTACCAAAGTGTCAGACAGAGCCAGGTGTCACCAGTGGCTCATGGATTACCAAAGTGTCAGACAGAGCCAGGTGTCACCAGTGGCTCATGGATTACCAAAGTGTCAGACAGAGCCAGGTGTCACCAGTGGCTCATGGATTACCAAAGTGTCAGGCAGAGCCAGGTGTCACCCGTGGCTCATGGATTACCAAAGTGTCAGACAGAGCCAAGTGTCACCAGTGGCTCATGGATTACCAAAGTGTCAGACAGAGCCAGGTGTCACCAGTGGCTCATGGATTACCAAAGTGTCAGACAGAGCCAGGTGTCACCAGTGGCTCATGGATTACCAAAGTGTCAGACAGAGCCAGGTGTCACCAGTGGCTCATGGATTACCAAAGTGTCAGGCAGAGCCAGGTGTCACCCGTGGCTCATGGATTACCAAAGTGTCAGACAGAGCCAAGTGTCACCAGTGGCTCATGGATTACCAAAGTGTCAGACAGAGCCAGGTGTCACCAGTGGCTCATGGATTACCAAAGTGTCAGGCAGAGCCAGGTGTCACCCGTGGCTCATGGATTACCAAAGTGTCAGACAGAGCCAAGTGTCACCAGTGGCTCATGGATTACCAAAGTGTCAGACAGAGCCAGGTGTCACCAGTGGCTCATGGATTACCAAAGTGTCAGACAGAGCCAGGTGTCACCAGTGGCTCATGAATTACGGAAGTGTCGGTGAACAAGGGCAGGTGTCCATGATTGACCATAGGATTACCAAAGCAGTCAGCCCAGCAACAAGCTTTGACTCCATCACCACCATTCGACCGTTCTGCAGCCCAGCGCGACCACCTGATGAACATGACGGAGGACCTGCAGTCGGCGTTGAACTGCCTGACCAGCGACGCGAAGCGCGGCAGGGCCGCCCTGGCGCAAAGAATTCTGCACCCGTTCTGCTACCTGACCTGCGGCTCCGAGCTGGTGGCGCAGGGCGCCGAGGCCGCGGCTGACCGCCTGCTGGCAGGCTCAACCGACTGCCCGGACCGAGCGGGCCAGCGCCAGATCTGCACCGTCGGCTTCTATAAGGCGCGAGACTGCCGAGACAACCAGCTGTGCATTGTGCAGCAGTGCCGCATGTGCCAGCTGGGCGGAGACTGCCAGCAGACCTGGTAGGGGCCGTGCCTATCGCATATCTATTTGTGTCTATCCATGTCTATCGCATATCTATCCGTGATTATCCATGTCTATCCCATTTCTATCCCTATCTAGCCATGTCTATCCCATATATATCCCTATCTAGCCATGTCTATCCAATATCTATCCCTATCTAGCCATGTCTATCCCATATCAATCCCTATCTAGCCATGTCTATCCCATATCTATCTGTGTCTAGCCACGTCTATCGCATATCTACCCGGGTCTAGCTCCGTCTATCCCATATCTATCTGTGTCTAACAATGTCTATCCCACATCTATCCGTATCTAACCATGTCTATCCCATATCCATCCGTCTATCCATGTCTATCGTATGTCTCTGTATCTAACCATGATATTCCCATATCTGTCCGTATCTAGCCATGTCTATCCTACATGTATATCTATCCGTATCTAACCATGTCTATCCCATATATATCCGTGTCAAGCCACGTCCATCGCATATCTACCCGGGTCTAGCTCCGTCTATCCCATATCTATCTGGGTCTGGCCACATTTTTAACTTTATCCGTCTCTATTCTACGTTTCCGGGACGATTCCAAGTCAACCCGTCTTCTTTGTATATACTAGGAGCGTAGTTCTACGTCTATCTTATCCTATCCAGCTCTAAGCACGCCAATTCCACTCCCATCCTCCACTCTACCGACGCTCAACCCAACCGCAAACCTCCCTCATTCCCGCCGCAGCCTCAGCCTGATCTGGAAGCCCATGACCAACGGCGAATGGCGCCTCTTCGTGCTCGCCACGGCGACTGCTGACGGCGACGTCGCATCCGCCGACTATCTGGGCTTCCGCCGCCTGCTGGACCTGTGAGAGGCAGCCGAGGCCGCGCAGATAACAGCGACAACAATAATTAATAAACCCAATAATAAAGCTTAGTTTATCTACCCGTCCAGGCACCTGTAATTAAAAAAGAAAAACAAATATAACAGAAACCACCGAAACAAGTTTTAAAAATCAATTTAATGCCTTTGTTTAAAAAGTTTTTTCACGTACAACTTTTATTTATTGCTAAACGCACTGCATATTACTAAAACTAAGAGCGGAAAAAGCCGCTAAAAACAACGGAGAAAAACGAAAAAAGCAGCAACAAAAAACGAGAAAATTTTTCTGACCTGACTACTGATAGTAAAAATGGGGCTAAATTTACCGCACAGAACAGAATTAGGAAGAGCTGAGACAAATGCCAGCTTGCAAAGAAAAGCTGCAAGAACTGTAGAAAGTACAGCAAAACAAGATTGTTCGAAACATTCGAATAGGAACGATTTAAAAAACAAAAACCAGTAAACTCTCAAAATCTCTTAATTTCTAAGAATATTACGTAATCTCAAGAAAATATGATTATAACAAAATCTTAGCAAAATCAAAACATTGCTAACTGGGCAAACCATGCTAAGCTGATTATTGGGGCAACAATGAGATACTGAGTAATTTAACAGAACTAACAAAACAAAGGAGCTGCCGGTAGTACACAGGCATGAGGAAAATCCTCACCGACAACAACTGTTGCAATTTGGGCACCTGTTGGGATCAGAGAGTTAATACACCTGTTGGGATCAGGGAGTTAATACACACCTGTTGGGATCAGGGAGTTAATACACCTGTTGGGATCAGGGAGTTAATACACCTGTTGGGATCAGGGAGTTAATACACCTGTTGGGATCAGGGAGTTAATACATCTGTTGGGATCAGGGAGTTAATACACCTGTTGGGATCAGGGAGTTAATACACCTGTTGGGATCAGGGAGTTAATACACCTGTTGGGATCAGGGAGTTAATACACCTGTTGGGATCAGGGAGTTGATACACCTGTTGGGATCAGGGAGTTAATACACCTGTTGGGATCAGGGAGTTAATACACCTGTTGGGATCAGGGAGTTAATACACCTGTTGGGATCAGGGAGTTAATACACCTGTTGGGATCAGGGAGTTAATACACCTGTTGGGATCAGGGAGTTAATACACCTGTTGGGATCAGGGAGTTAATACACCTGTTGGGATCAGGGAGTTAATACACCTGTTGGGATCAGGGAGTTAATACACCTGTTGGGATCAGGGAGTTAATACACCTGTTGGGATCAGGGAGTTAATACACCTGTTGGGATCAGGGAGTTAATACACCTGTTGGGATCAGGGAGTTAATACACCTGTTGGGATCAGGGAGTTAATACACCTGTTGGGATCAGGGAGTTAATACACCTGTTGGGATCAGGGAGTTAATACACCTGTTGGGATCAGGGAGTTAATACACACCTGTTGGGATCAGGGAGTTAATACACCTGTTGGGATCAGGGAGTTAATACACCTGTTGGGATCAGGGAGTTAATACACCTGTTGGGATCAGGGAGTTAATACACCTGTTGGGATCAGGGAGTTAATACACCTGTTGGGATCAGGGAGTTAATACACCTGTTGGGATCAGGGAGTTAATACACCTGTTGGGATCAGGGAGTTAATACACCTGTTGGGATCAGGGAGTTAATACACCTGTTGGGATCAGGGAGTTAATACACCTGTTGGGATCAGGGAGTTAATACACCTGTTGGGATCAGGGAGTTAATACACCTGTTGGGATCAGGGAGTTAATACACCTGTTGGGATCAGGGAGTTAATACACCTGTTGGGATCAGGGAGTTAATACACCTGTTGGGATCAGGGAGTTAATACACCTGTTGGGATCAGGGAGTTAATACACCTGTTGGGATCAGGGAGTTAATACACCTGTTGGGATCAGGGAGTTAATACACCTGTTGGGATCAGGGAGTTAATACACCTGTTGGGATCAGGGAGTTAATACACCTGTTGGGATCAGGGAGTTAATACACCTGTTGGGATCAGGGAGTTAATACACCTGTTGGGATCAGGGAGTTAATACACCTGTTGGGATCAGGGAGTTAATACACCTGTTGGGATCAGGGAGTTAATACACCTGTTGGGATCAGGGAGTTAATACACCTGTTGGGATCAGGGAGTTAATACACCTGTTGGGATCAGGGAGTTAATACACCTGTTGGGATCAGGGAGTTAATACACCTGTTGGGATCAGGGAGTTAATACACCTGTTGGGATCAGGGAGTTAATACACCTGTTGGGATCAGGGAGTTAATACACCTGTTGGGATCAGGGAGTTAATACACCTGTTGGGATCAGGGAGTTAATACACCTGTTGGGATCAGGGAGTTAATACACCTGTTGGGATCAGGGAGTTAATACACCTGTTGGGATCAGGGAGTTAATACACCTGTTGGGATCAGGGAGTTAATACACCTGTTGGGATCAGGGAGTTAATACACCTGTTGGGATCAGGGAGTTAATACACCTGTTGGGATCAGGGAGTTAATACACCTGTTGGGATCAGGGAGTTAATACACCTGTTGGGATCAGGGAGTTAATACACCTGTTGGGATCAGGGAGTTAATACACCTGTTGGGATCAGGGAGTTAATACACCTGTTGGGATCAGGGAGTTAATACACCTGTTGGGATCAGGGAGTTAATACACCTGTTGGGATCAGGGAGTTAATACACCTGTTGGGATCAGGGAGTTAATACACCTGTTGGGATCAGGGAGTTAATACACCTGTTGGGATCAGGGAGTTAATACACCTGTTGGGATCAGGGAGTTAATACACCTGTTGGGATCAGGGAGTTAATACACCTGTTGGGATCAGGGAGTTAATACACCTGTTGGGATCAGGGAGTTAATACACCTGTTGGGATCAGGGAGTTAATACACCTGTTGGGATCAGGGAGTTAATACACCTGTTGGGATCAGGGAGTTAATACACCTGTTGGGATCAGGGAGTTAATACACCTGTTGGGATCAGGGAGTTAATACACCTGTTGGGATCAGGGAGTTAATACACCTGTTGGGATCAGGGAGTTAATACACCTGTTGGGATCAGGGAGTTAATACACCTGTTGGGATCAGGGAGTTAATACACCTGTTGGGATCAGGGAGTTAATACACCTGTTGGGATCAGGGAGTTAATACACCTGTTGGGATCAGGGAGTTAATACACCTGTTGGGATCAGGGAGTTAATACACCTGTTGGGATCAGGGAGTTAATACACCTGTTGGGATCAGGGAGTTAATACACCTGTTGGGATCAGGGAGTTAATACACCTGTTGGGATCAGGGAGTTAATACACCTGTTGGGATCAGGGAGTTAATACACCTGTTGGGATCAGGGAGTTAATACACCTGTTGGGATCAGGGAGTTAATACACCTGTTGGGATCAGGGAGTTAATACACCTGTTGGGATCAGGGAGTTAATACACCTGTTGGATCAGGGAGTTAATACACCTGTTGGGATCAGGGAGTTAATACACCTGTTGGGATCAGGGAGTTAATACACCTGTTGGGATCAGGGAGTTAATACACCTGTTGGGATCAGGGAGTTAATACACCTGTTGGGATCAGGGAGTTAATACACCTGTTGGGATCAGGGAGTTAATACACCTGTTGGGATCAGGGAGTTAATACACCTGTTGGGATCAGGGAGTTAATACACCTGTTGGGATCAGGGAGTTAATACACCTGTTGGGATCAGGGAGTTAATACACCTGTTGGGATCAGGGAGTTAATACACCTGTTGGGATCAGGGAGTTAATACACCTGTTGGGATCAGGGAGTTAATACACCTGTTGGGATCAGGGAGTTAATACACCTGTTGGGATCAGGGAGTTAATACACCTGTTGGGATCAGGGAGTTAATACACCTGTTGGGATCAGGGAGTTAATACACCTGTTGGGATCAGGGAGTTAATACACCTGTTGGGATCAGGGAGTTAATACACCTGTTGGGATCAGGGAGTTAATACACCTGTTGGGATCAGGGAGTTAATACACCTGTTGGGATCAGGGAGTTAATACACCTGTTGGGATCAGGGAGTTAATACACCTGTTGGGATCAGGGAGTTAATACACCTGTTGGGATCAGGGAGTTAATACACCTGTTGGGATCAGGGAGTTAATACACCTGTTGGGATCAGGGAGTTAATACACCTGTTGGGATCAGGGAGTTAATACACCTGTTGGGATCAGGGAGTTAATACACCTGTTGGGATCAGGGAGTTAATACACCTGTTGGGATCAGGGAGTTAATACACCTGTTGGGATCAGGGAGTTAATACACCTGTTGGGATCAGGGAGTTAATACACCTGTTGGGATCAGGGAGTTAATACACCTGTTGGGATCAGGGAGTTAATACACCTGTTGGGATCAGGGAGTTAATACACCTGTTGGGATCAGGGAGTTAATACACCTGTTGGGATCAGGGAGTTAATACACCTGTTGGGATCAGGGAGTTAATACACCTGTTGGGATCAGGGAGTTAATACACCTGTTGGGATCAGGGAGTTAATACACCTGTTGGGATCAGGGAGTTAATACACCTGTTGGGATCAGGGAGTTAATACACCTGTTGGGATCAGGGAGTTAATACACCTGTTGGGATCAGGGAGTTAATACACCTGTTGGGATCAGGGAGTTAATACACCTGTTGGGATCAGGGAGTTAATACACCTGTTGGGATCAGGGAGTTAATACACCTGTTGGGATCAGGGAGTTAATACACCTGTTGGGATCAGGGAGTTAATACACCTGTTGGGATCAGGGAGTTAATACACCTGTTGGGATCAGGGAGTTAATACACCTGTTGGGATCAGGGAGTTAATACACCTGTTGGGATCAGGGAGTTAATACACCTGTTGGGATCAGGGAGTTAATACACCTGTTGGGATCAGGGAGTTAATACACCTGTTGGGATCAGGGAGTTAATACACCTGTTGGGATCAGGGAGTTAATACACCTGTTGGGATCAGGGAGTTAATACACCTGTTGGGATCAGGGAGTTAATACACCTGTTGGGATCAGGGAGTTAATACACCTGTTGGGATCAGGGAGTTAATACACCTGTTGGGATCAGGGAGTTAATACACCTGTTGGGATCAGGGAGTTAATACACCTGTTGGGATCAGGGAGTTAATACACCTGTTGGGATCAGGGAGTTAATACACCTGTTGGGATCAGGGAGTTAATACACCTGTTGGGATCAGGGAGTTAATACACCTGTTGGGATCAGGGAGTTAATACACCTGTTGGGATCAGGGAGTTAATACACCTGTTGGGATCAGGGAGTTAATACACCTGTTGGGATCAGGGAGTTAATACACCTGTTGGGATCAGGGAGTTAATACACCTGTTGGGATCAGGGAGTTAATACACCTGTTGGGATCAGGGAGTTAATACACCTGTTGGGATCAGGGAGTTAATACACCTGTTGGGATCAGGGAGTTAATACACCTGTTGGGATCAGGGAGTTAATACACCTGTTGGGATCAGGGAGTTAATACACCTGTTGGGATCAGGGAGTTAATACACCTGTTGGGATCAGGGAGTTAATACACCTGTTGGGATCAGGGAGTTAATACACCTGTTGGGATCAGGGAGTTAATACACCTGTTGGGATCAGGGAGTTAATACACCTGTTGGGATCAGGGAGTTAATACACCTGTTGGGATCAGGGAGTTAATACACCTGTTGGGATCAGGGAGTTAATACACCTGTTGGGATCAGGGAGTTAATACACCTGTTGGGATCAGGGAGTTAATACACCTGTTGGGATCAGGGAGTTAATACACCTGTTGGGATCAGGGAGTTAATACACCTGTTGGGATCAGGGAGTTAATACACCTGTTGGGATCAGGGAGTTAATACACCTGTTGGGATCAGGGAGTTAATACACCTGTTGGGATCAGGGAGTTAATACACCTGTTGGGATCAGGGAGTTAATACACCTGTTGGGATCAGGGAGTTAATACACCTGTTGGGATCAGGGAGTTAATACACCTGTTGGGATCAGGGAGTTAATACACCTGTTGGGATCAGGGAGTTAATACACCTGTTGGGATCAGGGAGTTAATACACCTGTTGGGATCAGGGAGTTAATACACCTGTTGGGATCAGGGAGTTAATACACCTGTTGGGATCAGGGAGTTAATACACCTGTTGGGATCAGGGAGTTAATACACCTGTTGGGATCAGGGAGTTAATACACCTGTTGGGATCAGGGAGTTAATACACCTGTTGGGATCAGGGAGTTAATACACCTGTTGGGATCAGGGAGTTAATACACCTGTTGGGATCAGGGAGTTAATACACCTGTTGGGATCAGGGAGTTAATACACCTGTTGGGATCAGGGAGTTAATACACCTGTTGGGATCAGGGAGTTAATACACCTGTTGGGATCAGGGAGTTAATACACCTGTTGGGATCAGGGAGTTAATACACCTGTTGGGATCAGGGAGTTAATACACCTGTTGGGATCAGGGAGTTAATACACCTGTTGGGATCAGGGAGTTAATACACCTGTTGGGATCAGGGAGTTAATACACCTGTTGGGATCAGGGAGTTAATACACCTGTTGGGATCAGGGAGTTAATACACCTGTTGGGATCAGGGAGTTAATACACCTGTTGGGATCAGGGAGTTAATACACCTGTTGGGATCAGGGAGTTAATACACCTGTTGGGATCAGGGAGTTAATACACCTGTTGGGATCAGGGAGTTAATACACCTGTTGGGATCAGGGAGTTAATACACCTGTTGGGATCAGGGAGTTAATACACCTGTTGGGATCAGGGAGTTAATACACCTGTTGGGATCAGGGAGTTAATACACCTGTTGGGATCAGGGAGTTAATACACCTGTTGGGATCAGGGAGTTAATACACCTGTTGGGATCAGGGAGTTAATACACCTGTTGGGATCAGGGAGTTAATACACCTGTTGGGATCAGGGAGTTAATACACCTGTTGGGATCAGGGAGTTAATACACCTGTTGGGATCAGGGAGTTAATACACCTGTTGGGATCAGGGAGTTAATACACCTGTTGGGATCAGGGAGTTAATACACCTGTTGGGATCAGGGAGTTAATACACCTGTTGGGATCAGGGAGTTAATACACCTGTTGGGATCAGGGAGTTAATACACCTGTTGGGATCAGGGAGTTAATACACCTGTTGGGATCAGGGAGTTAATACACCTGTTGGGATCAGGGAGTTAATACACCTGTTGGGATCAGGGAGTTAATACACCTGTTGGGATCAGGGAGTTAATACACCTGTTGGGATCAGGGAGTTAATACACCTGTTGGGATCAGGGAGTTAATACACCTGTTGGGATCAGGGAGTTAATACACCTGTTGGGATCAGGGAGTTAATACACCTGTTGGGATCAGGGAGTTAATACACCTGTTGGGATCAGGGAGTTAATACACCTGTTGGGATCAGGGAGTTAATACACCTGTTGGGATCAGGGAGTTAATACACCTGTTGGGATCAGGGAGTTAATACACCTGTTGGGATCAGGGAGTTAATACACCTGTTGGGATCAGGGAGTTAATACACCTGTTGGGATCAGGGAGTTAATACACCTGTTGGGATCAGGGAGTTAATACACCTGTTGGGATCAGGGAGTTAATACACCTGTTGGGATCAGGGAGTTAATACACCTGTTGGGATCAGGGAGTTAATACACCTGTTGGGATCAGGGAGTTAATACACCTGTTGGGATCAGGGAGTTAATACACCTGTTGGGATCAGGGAGTTAATACACCTGTTGGGATCAGGGAGTTAATACACCTGTTGGGATCAGGGAGTTAATACACCTGTTGGGATCAGGGAGTTAATACACCTGTTGGGATCAGGGAGTTAATACACCTGTTGGGATCAGGGAGTTAATACACCTGTTGGGATCAGGGAGTTAATACACCTGTTGGGATCAGGGAGTTAATACACCTGTTGGGATCAGGGAGTTAATACACCTGTTGGGATCAGGGAGTTAATACACCTGTTGGGATCAGGGAGTTAATACACCTGTTGGGATCAGGGAGTTAATACACCTGTTGGGATCAGGGAGTTAATACACCTGTTGGGATCAGGGAGTTAATACACCTGTTGGGATCAGGGAGTTAATACACCTGTTGGGATCAGGGAGTTAATACACCTGTTGGGATCAGGGAGTTAATACACCTGTTGGGATCAGGGAGTTAATACACCTGTTGGGATCAGGGAGTTAATACACCTGTTGGGATCAGGGAGTTAATACACCTGTTGGGATCAGGGAGTTAATACACCTGTTGGGATCAGGGAGTTAATACACCTGTTGGGATCAGGGAGTTAATACACCTGTTGGGATCAGGGAGTTAATACACCTGTTGGGATCAGGGAGTTAATACACCTGTTGGGATCAGGGAGTTAATACACCTGTTGGGATCAGGGAGTTAATACACCTGTTGGGATCAGGGAGTTAATACACCTGTTGGGATCAGGGAGTTAATACACCTGTTGGGATCAGGGAGTTAATACACCTGTTGGGATCAGGGAGTTAATACACCTGTTGGGATCAGGGAGTTAATACACCTGTTGGGATCAGGGAGTTAATACACCTGTTGGGATCAGGGAGTTAATACACCTGTTGGGATCAGGGAGTTAATACACCTGTTGGGATCAGGGAGTTAATACACCTGTTGGGATCAGGGAGTTAATACACCTGTTGGGATCAGGGAGTTAATACACCTGTTGGGATCAGGGAGTTAATACACCTGTTGGGATCAGGGAGTTAATACACCTGTTGGGATCAGGGAGTTAATACACCTGTTGGGATCAGGGAGTTAATACACCTGTTGGGATCAGGGAGTTAATACACCTGTTGGGATCAGGGAGTTAATACACCTGTTGGGATCAGGGAGTTAATACACCTGTTGGGATCAGGGAGTTAATACACCTGTTGGGATCAGGGAGTTAATACACCTGTTGGGATCAGGGAGTTAATACACCTGTTGGGATCAGGGAGTTAATACACCTGTTGGGATCAGGGAGTTAATACACCTGTTGGGATCAGGGAGTTAATACACCTGTTGGGATCAGGGAGTTAATACACCTGTTGGGATCAGGGAGTTAATACACCTGTTGGGATCAGGGAGTTAATACACCTGTTGGGATCAGGGAGTTAATACACCTGTTGGGATCAGGGAGTTAATACACCTGTTGGGATCAGGGAGTTAATACACCTGTTGGGATCAGGGAGTTAATACACCTGTTGGATCAGGGAGTTAATACACCTGTTGGGATCAGGGAGTTAATACACCTGTTGGGATCAGGGAGTTAATACACCTGTTGGGATCAGGGAGTTAATACACCTGTTGGGATCAGGGAGTTAATACACCTGTTGGGATCAGGGAGTTAATACACCTGTTGGGATCAGGGAGTTAATACACCTGTTGGGATCAGGGAGTTAATACACCTGTTGGGATCAGGGAGTTAATACACCTGTTGGGATCAGGGAGTTAATACACCTGTTGGGATCAGGGAGTTAATACACCTGTTGGGATCAGGGAGTTAATACACCTGTTGGGATCAGGGAGTTAATACACCTGTTGGGATCAGGGAGTTAATACACCTGTTGGGATCAGGGAGTTAATACACCTGTTGGGATCAGGGAGTTAATACACCTGTTGGGATCAGGGAGTTAATACACCTGTTGGGATCAGGGAGTTAATACACCTGTTGGGATCAGGGAGTTAATACACCTGTTGGGATCAGGGAGTTAATACACCTGTTGGGATCAGGGAGTTAATACACCTGTTGGGATCAGGGAGTTAATACACCTGTTGGGATCAGGGAGTTAATACACCTGTTGGGATCAGGGAGTTAATACACCTGTTGGGATCAGGGAGTTAATACACCTGTTGGGATCAGGGAGTTAATACACCTGTTGGGATCAGGGAGTTAATACACCTGTTGGGATCAGGGAGTTAATACACCTGTTGGGATCAGGGAGTTAATACACCTGTTGGGATCAGGGAGTTAATACACCTGTTGGGATCAGGGAGTTAATACACCTGTTGGGATCAGGGAGTTAATACACCTGTTGGGATCAGGGAGTTAATACACCTGTTGGGATCAGGGAGTTAATACACCTGTTGGGATCAGGGAGTTAATACACCTGTTGGGATCAGGGAGTTAATACACCTGTTGGGATCAGGGAGTTAATACACCTGTTGGGATCAGGGAGTTAATACACCTGTTGGGATCAGGGAGTTAATACACCTGTTGGGATCAGGGAGTTAATACACCTGTTGGGATCAGGGAGTTAATACACCTGTTGGGATCAGGGAGTTAATACACCTGTTGGGATCAGGGAGTTAATACACCTGTTGGGATCAGGGAGTTAATACACCTGTTGGGATCAGGGAGTTAATACACCTGTTGGGATCAGGGAGTTAATACACCTGTTGGGATCAGGGAGTTAATACACCTGTTGGGATCAGGGAGTTAATACACCTGTTGGGATCAGGGAGTTAATACACCTGTTGGGATCAGGGAGTTAATACACCTGTTGGGATCAGGGAGTTAATACACCTGTTGGGATCAGGGAGTTAATACACCTGTTGGGATCAGGGAGTTAATACACCTGTTGGGATCAGGGAGTTAATACACCTGTTGGGATCAGGGAGTTAATACACCTGTTGGGATCAGGGAGTTAATACACCTGTTGGGATCAGGGAGTTAATACACCTGTTGGGATCAGGGAGTTAATACACCTGTTGGGATCAGGGAGTTAATACACCTGTGGGATCAGGGAGTTAATACACCTGTTGGGATCAGGGAGTTAATACACCTGTTGGGATCAGGGAGTTAATACACCTGTTGGGATCAGGGAGTTAATACACCTGTTGGGATCAGGGAGTTAATACACCTGTTGGGATCAGGGAGTTAATACACCTGTTGGGATCAGGGAGTTAATACACCTGTTGGGATCAGGGAGTTAATACACACCTGTCGGTAAATCGATGCTACCTGTTGATAAGAGCTGTCAATCAGGAGTTGCCAGTTACTCCTCGCGCCGGCCGGTCCGCACGGCCTCGGTCCGCAGCGGCAGCAGCAGGCGCAGCAGCGACTTGGTCAGCTCGGCCTGAGCGCGCAGCAGGATGCAGAAGTCCTCCATGCGGCCCTCCAGGCCTTCGCTCTCGTACAGGTCGGCCATGACGGTCCTGAAGCTGTCGCCGAAGCTGTCGATCAGGTAGGCGCGCTTGGCGGCGCTCGGCGCAGCGGCGATGGTGCTGCGGATCAGCCCGGCCACCAGGCCGAACGGCTGCTTGGCCTTGACGGTCACCAGACAGAGCGACGTCAGCAGCATCACCAGCTCGTTGCTGGTCGACTCGCTTTTCGACATTCGACGCGCCATGCCGTTTAGCACCAGGCGGCTCACCTGGCAGCCGGCCATGAGCAGCACGCAGGCGGAGTTCTCGGACAGCCAGGCGGTGGGCAGCCTGCGCAGGGATGACAAACGGAATTGAGTCGTTAAAAAACACAAGAGTTGCCCCAGAGTCGCAAGAGTCAACAGAGAGCTGTTTGCAATGACTCTTTAGCGATTCTTGCCATGGTAACGTTTCCAACGGGCTGCCCACTCCGCCGACTCCCCTGAGCAGGCACACAAGCGCGCGGATACGTACACTGTACTGTGCCCTGGGGGGTTGGCTTCGAAGGGCGTTAATTGCAGGAGCAGAGCCAAGCCGAGATTCCAATTTAGCCCCAAGTTAATGTGACTGCAATTGAAATCGAGCCTGGGCCGCGCTCTAGCGCCACAGACTGGCGCTCGCGCCTCACCTGGTCAGCTCTTCGAACAGGCGCGGAATTCGCGGCCGCAGCTTCTTGTCAGTGTAGAGGGCGCGCAGGGCGTCGCCAAGGCTGCCGAAGCAGGCGTCGATTTGGGCGGCGCTGGCTGCCGTGCTGCGGGACATGTCGCGCCACATCACCCGCGACTCGAACGTCGGCCCGAGGGTGACGAACAGCAGCCAGGCGGCCGGCCGGGACCGCCAGGCGGCCAACAGGCGGCAAAAGCGGCGCCAGCGCTGCCGCTCGGAGCAGACGGCCAGGAACAGGTGGCGGATGAAGAGGCGGACGCGGAAATCGTCGACTGCGGAGACGGGAGCGCCGCCAGACGAGACGGCGAGCTCGGCGACGGTCAGCAGGGCGGGTCTCCGCCGGGAGCTGCGCGGGTCGAACAGGCGAAGCAGCGCCAGTCCGGCGGGGTCCAGCCAGCGGGCCGGCCACCCGGCGGTGAACTCGCCGACCAGCAGGCCGGCGGCCGAGTAGTGGGCGCGCACCTCCCGGATGGTGGCGCCCGGCTCGGCGGCGGCGAGGCAGGACGGCATCAGGTAGCGGTGAAGGAGCCGCAGACGGTCCGGCAAGGCGTCAAAGCAGCTGAGCCGCTTCAGCAGGCGGCCAGCGCGGACAAATTTCGAGTCGGAGCAGGCGACGTCGGAGGAGGCGGCGGCGGAGGTCGGCGAGCCGACGAGATTTGGCATGGACGCGCGGAGCAGCCTGCAGGCGTAGGCGGACTCGGTGAATTCGCGGACAAGATGGTGGAAGCTGCGGCAGGTGCAGGCCAGTTGGCCGAGATCGTCGGCGTCCAGACAGCCGCTGGCGAGGATGCGGAACAGCAGCTCCGGCGGCAGGTTGGCGAGGCCTCGGCTTGGCGGCTGCTCGCTTGGGCGGCTCCGCTTGGCCGGTGGCGCAGACGGGCTGCGGCGGCGCTTGTGGCAGTCGACTGCCGAAGCTTCGGCAGCGGCTGCGGTTGCAGACATCTGGCATAGAGTCATCCAGCGGTGCAGCATGACGATTGGGACTGGCGAGCTGCGATGAATATTGATGGATGATGGGGGACGGAGACTGGAGGTATTGCGTTTGGTTAAATAAAGAAATTTTGAGTAGGTTCTCCTAAGACTGGTTCAGAATCGGTTAAATCGGGGTAAACCTCTACTCTACTATTAGAGAATACTCTTACACCGAGGGAGATTACTCTTACAGCGAGAGAGATTACTCTTACAGCGAGAGAGATTACTCTTACACCGAGGAAGATTACTCTAAAACCGGGGAGATTACTCTAAAACCGGGGGAGATTACTCTAAAACCGGGGAGATTACTCTAAAACCGGGGAGATTACTCTAAAACCGGGGAGATTACTCTAAAACCGGGGAGTTTACACTAAAACCGGGGAGATTACTCTAAAACCGGGGAGATTACTCTAAAACCGGGGAGATTACTCTAAAACAGGGGAGATTACTCTAAAACCGGGGAGATTACTCTAAAACCGGGGGAGATTACTCTAAAACCGGGGAGATTACTCTAAAACCGGGGAGATTACTCTAAAACAGGGGAGATTACTCTAAAACCGGGGGAGATTACTCTAAAACCGGGGAGATTACTCTAAAACCGGGGGAGATTACTCTAAAACCGGGGAGATTACTCTAAAACTGGGGAGATTACTCTAAAATCGGGGGAGTTTACTCTAGCAAAAGCAGCACGCAAACATTAACAGACTATTAAAGCAACAAGTTTAACGGCACATTTAACTGTGTATTTATAAATTTGCAATCGCTACTAACATGCAGACAATTCTAGGCAACACTGAGCTATCCAGGATAATGTCAAGAGGGGTCACTAGACTGGCACCAGATACTCCAGCGCTAGACTGACCAATCTGTAACCAAGACAAACATTTCGTTCACTGTGTGCGCCGGTCGAGAAGAGCTCACGACATCCGCGCACTCTGCAGCCGGTGCAGCTGCTGGATCAGCTCGGTAGCGCTGGGCGACATCGGCCTGTGCCGAGAGTCGGGCAGGTCGCCGAGGCCCACAGACCGGCCGAATGTGAACGGGGTCCAGACGCCCTGCACGGACGGGTGGAAGCTGCGCAGGTTCTCGTGCAGCGGCAGCAGGTCGTCGCCCGACCGGCCGCGCATGAGCCAGAACCAGCGGCGAACGAATTCGGCGGGGAAGGAGTCAATGCGGGCCAGCTGCACTGAGCCGTTGGCGAACTCCGCTTGAAGCACCGGCGGCCGGTTGCGGCGCGGCTTTAGGTAGCAGGCCACCTGGGATAGGGAAAGGTGTGTCTAGTCTAGGTACTTGCCTGCCTGCCTGCCTGCCTGCCTGCCTGCCTGCCTGCCTGCCTGCCTGTCTGTCTGCCTGCCTGCCTGCCTGCCTGCCTGCCTGCCTGTCTGTCTGTCTGTCTGTCTGTCTGTCTGTCTGTCTGTCTGTCTGTCTGTCTGTCTGTCTTATTGTCTGTCTGTCTGTCTGTCTGTCTGTCTGTCTGTCTGTCTGTCTGTCTGTCTGTCTGTCTGTCTTATTGTCTGTCTGTCTGTCTGTCTGTCTGTCTGTCTGTCTGTCTGTCTGTCTGTCTGTCTGTCTGTCTGTCTGTCTGTCTGTCTGTCTGTCTGTCTGTCTGTCTGTCTGTCTGTCTGTCTGTCTGTCTGTCTGTCTGTCTGTCCGGCAGCAAATTAACAGCGGCCTCACCTGCGGATTAGCGCGAGCAAATTCCAAGAAGTCGCCATTCTCGATGAACTCCCTGGCACCCAGGCTGTTGGGCCGGAACTTGCAGAACTTGAGCGTGATTCGCTTCAGCTGGCAGGTGTACCTGGACACGCCGTTCTGCAGCGGCTGCGACAGGAACACGCGGGGCAGCATCTGGCGCGACATAGCGCTGCTGGTGACTGGAAATTGAAAGCAATTATCAATGTTTTCGATACATATCGGGCTAAGAAAACACTTGTAATAAGGAGTGGATTCAAGGCAGCGTTTCTATTGTTTTCGATACATATCGCTGTAATCGCGACAGTGAATTTTTTTCGGCCTATTTTTCTAAGAAATCACTGATGGCAAAAATCAGCAAAATAAAGGAAGCCGAACGATGCTCACAAGTTCCAAAAAACAATATCATAATCATAATTTGTTGCAAGCCTCAATCTATACAAAATCTGCATAGGGGGAATTGGGTTATGTGATCATGTAAAAATGTGCAATCTCTGCTGGAAGAGCACAAGTTTGGCGTATCAACAGTTTTAATGGCAACTAAAAATATTATTAATAAACGAAGTAGTGGACTTTATAGCAAGGAAACAATAATATTCTGGAATATCGATTTGGTACAAGCGGATTTAGGCGCATATCTGAATACAAAACAGGTCACGACAGTCTGATCTGATATTGTGCTGGTAAAAAAGCTTTATAAACATGTAAATATTGAGTGCTGGCACGGATGGATAATGCTGCTTGTGTTGATTAGCCAATCTTAGCGCAGGTAACTGCTCTAGAAAAATAAATAATTATAATAATAAACAGTTCTATTTATATTGAGAAACAGAGAAATTCCAATTTAAGCCCTGATTGCATGGTGCTGCACACTCTGGACACAAATAAAGTTGGCTACTTCATATCGCTTATACACTACTGATATATTGGAATTCAGCGTCTATATAGAGTTTTTTGCATAAATCAGCGAAAATAACTGAGCTTGCGTTGAGCACTGCGGAGGCAGCTCAGCGGCGTGTTCAATCGGCTGACGGGCCAAACTTTTCCGCTGGAGCTGCGCCTGCGGCATCACGGCGTTCCGAGACTGCGGCTATCTGCATTCCGGACTCTGACTCTGGGGCTGATGCAGCTGCCAGCTGATGAGGCTGCTGTTGCTGAGGCTGCTGTTGCTGAGGCTGCTGTTGCTGAGGCTGCTGTTGCTGAGGTTCAGCCTGATGAAAGTGCAGGGAACCGCCGGTCATCGAAGCCGGGGTAGCCGCGATGGAGCCGAAGTCGTCCATCGCAGCGACGGACACGGCGGGCGTCATCACGGAAGCGAAGGACTGCTGGCCGTAGGAGGCTGCCGGCTGTGGGTGGGGAGCGGATCAGACAGTTGTTAGAGGGCGGAATCGCACCGACTAGTAGGACATTACAGAGTCGAATCAATAAGTTATAAAGAGCGGAAGTAGGCGGCAATTGGGAAGTACAGAGCGGAAATGGGGAATTCTGGAGAAGTATACTGCGGTAGAGAGCGGTATACTGTGGTAGAGAGCGGTATATTGTGGTAGAGAGCGGTATACTGCGGTAGAGAGCGGTATACTGCGGTAGAGAGCGGTATACTGTGGTAGAGAGCGGTATACTGCGGTAGAGAGCGGTATACTGCGGTAGAGAGCGGTATACTGTGGTAGAGAGCGGTATACTGCGGTAGAGAGCGGAATTACTGTGGTAGAGAGCGGAAGTACTGTGGTAGAGAGTGGAATTACTGTGGAAGAGAGCGGTAGACTGTGGTAAAGAGCGGTAGACTGTGGTAGAGAGCGGTAGACTGTGGTAGAGAGCAGTAGACTGTGGTAGAGAGCAGTAGACTGTGGTAGAGAGCAGTAGACTGTGGTAGAGAGCGGTAGACTGTGGTAAAGAGCGGTAGACTGTGGTAGAGAGCAGTAGACTGTGGTAAAGAGCAGTAGACTGTGGTAAAGAGCGGTAGACTGTGGTAGAGAGCGGAAGTAGACTGTGGTAGAGAGCAGTAGACTGTGGTAGAGAGCAGTAGACTGTGGTAGAGAGCAGTAGACTGTGGTAGAGAGCAGTAGACTGTGGTAGAGAGCAGTAGACTGTGGTAGAGAGCGGAATCAAGCAGCGATGGAGAGGCCGTATTAAGATGCAAACCTGATTCGGCTGCTGGTGCGTCGCCACGGGCAGGTAAGCGCTTCCAGGTGGTTGCGGAAGCTGCTGCACATGCTGGTGCACTGGCGCGGAGCTGTAGTACACAGGCTGGGGAGGGAGCTGCTGCTGCTGGTACACTCCGCCCAGCTCAGTCAGAGTTTGGCCAGCACCGAGCTGCTGGACTAACGATGTTGTAGGAAAATTTCCCTGTTGATGAGGCACAGGAAACTGATGCTGATAAGGAGGCATAACAGGCATCAGTTGATAAGGCTGGCGATGAGACTGGAACTGCTGCTGCTGATGCAGCGGAGGCTGAGTGACAGCCATGAGGGTGACAGTGCCAGGCGGCAGCAGCTGCTGCAGCTGTGACTGAGGCAGCAACTGGCTGAGGGATTCCAATTTCACAGGTGAGATCTGCTGCTGCTGGGGCTGACACTGGACCAGCTGGGGCAGCATCTGGAACTGCTGCTGCTGAGGAGGAAGAGAAGCAGGTGCAGCCGCATTCCCCTCCTCCTGCTTGACGCTCTTCGCCTGGGCGTCGGGAGCGCCGCCACTGGGCTTTGATTTTCTCTTGGAAGTGGACGGCCTGGGCGCGGCCAGCTTCTTCGCGGACTCTTGTTGGTCTGAGGCCATCTTCTCCTGGAAGAGCCGGTGCGACTCCGTCTGCTTGTAGGCCGCCAGCCGGGCCTCGTACTCGGCCGAGGCCTTGGCGTAGGCCTGCCGGTAGGCATCCTTGTCAGCCGACGGCAGGTCGCGCCACTGTCTGGCAACCACTTTGATCTGGTCGCGGCCTTTGAGCCGGTGCTCCGGCGTGTCCCGGATGTGCAGCCCGAGCTCGCCCATCTTCTCCTTCACGAACATGGTGTAGGCGGAGCGCGGGTTCACCGGCTCCTGCGGATCGCGGCGAGCCTGGCGGGACCGACGGCCGGTGCCAACCGGCCTGCGCGGCTTAGCCTGCGGAGTCTGACCGGACGCTTCATCTTTGAGTCCGTCATCGGCGGCGGCAGCGGTGGCAGCTTCAGAGGACTCCGCAGGCTGCTTAGCGCCTCCGATGAGGTCCTCAATGATGCTCGAGAGCGACACGGTGATTGGTGGGAGGGACGCGGCGGCCCGCACTAGGCATGAATTTTTTAGAAAACAATGCAAGTATGAAGTTGAATTTGCAGTGAGCGCTACTGACAGTAGACCCAATGTATTTTAACATTTTTTTCTAGCGAAAATACTCAATAGAAATTTTCGTGATTTTCTGGGTTTTCCAATGGGCAATTTTGCTGGAGATTCTCTGGACTAGAGGTGATTCTCTGCACTAGAGGGCGATTCTCTGCACTAGAGGCCGATTTTCTGGACAAGAGGGCGATTCTCTGCACTAAAGACGATTCTCTGGACTAAGGGCGATTCTCTGCACTAGAGGGCGATTCTCTGGACTAAGGGCGATTCTCTGGACTAAGGGCGATTCTCTGGACTAGAGGCGATTCTCTGCACTAGAGGTGATTCTCTGCACTAGAGGTGATTCTCTGCACTAGAGGTGATTCTCTGCACTAGAGACGATTCTCTGCACTAGAGACGATTCTCTGGACTAGAGGTGATTCTCTGCACTAGAGGTGATTCTCTGCACTAGAGGGCGATTCTCTGCACTAGAGGGCGATTCTCTGCACTAGAGGGCGATTCTCTGTACTAGAGGGCGATTCTCTGCACTAGAGGGCGATTCTCTGCACTAGAGGTGATTCTCTGCACTAGAGGGCGATTCTCTGCACTAGAGGGCGATTCTCTGCACTAGAGGTGATTCTCTGCACTAGAGGGTGATTCTCTGCACTAGAGACGATTCTCTGCACTAGAGGGCGATTCTCTGGACTAGAGGTGATTCTCTGCACTAGAGGTGATTCTCTGCACTAGAGGGCGATTCTCTGCACTAGAGGGCGATTCTCTGCACTAGAGGGCGATTCTCTGCACTAGAGGGCGATTCTCTGTACTAGAGGGCGATTCTCTGCACTAGAGGGCGATTCTCTGCACTAGAGGTGATTCTCTGCACTAGAGGGCGATTCTCTGCACTAGAGGGCGATTCTCTGCACTAGAGGGCGATTCTCTGCACTAGAGGTGATTCTCTGCACTAGAGGTGATTCTCTGCACTAGAGGGCGATTCTCTGGACTAGAGGTGATTCTCTGCACTAGAGGGCGATTCTCTGCACTAGAGGTGATTCTCTGCACTAGAGGGCGATTCTCTGCACTAGAGGGCGATTCTCTGGACTAGAGGTGATTCTCTGCACTAGAGGTGATTCTCTGGACTAGAGGGCGATTCTCTGCACTAAGGGCGATTCTCTGCACTAGAGGGCGTTTCTCTGCACTAGAGGTGATTCTCTGCACTAGAGGGCGATTCTCTGCACTAGAGGGCGATTCTCTGCACTAGAGGGCGATTCTCTGCACTAGAGGGCGATTCTCTGCACTAGAGGTGATTCTCTGCACTAGAGGGCGATTCTCTGCACTAGAGGGCGATTCTCTGAACTAGAGGGCGATTCTCTGGACTAGAGGTGATTCTCTGCACTAGAGGGCGATTCTCTGGACTAGAGGGCGATTCTCTGGACTAAGGGCGATTCTCTGCACTAGAGGTGATTCTCTGCACTAGAGGGCGATTCTCTGGACTAAGGGCGATTCTCTGCACTAGAGGGCGATTCTCTGCACTAGAGGGCGATTCTCTGGACTAAGGGCGATTCTCTGGACTAGAGGTGATTCTCTGCACTAGAGGGCGATTCTCTGGACTAAGGGCGATTCTCTGCACTAGAGGGCGATTCTCTGCACTAGAGACGATTCTCTGCACCAGAGGGTGATTCTCTGGACTAAGGGTGATTCTCTGGACTCAGGGTGATTCTCACTCACACCCGCACCTGAGGCATGATCGAAAGAGTTAAGCAGCAGCCAGAAGTCAGGTATCTCGGTGCTAGCAAATGAAATAAGATCAACGGCACGCCAAGTTGTAATTCTACGCATACTTTGATCCCTTGAACATTTTTTATTCAATTTTTTAGTATTTGCACAAAAACACTTGTAGAAAAAAACACTGAGAGGAAAGCGAAAGATCTCATCGCTGCTTTGGTATTTTACACATACAGAGGGATCCGAGATACAGGCTGAGATTGGGGTTCTGCAGTACAGACTTGAAGGGCGGAGAATACAGATGCTAAGGATGGGATTACAGACATTAAAGACTGGGACTACAGAGACTAAGGGCTGGGATTACAGAAGTTGAGAATTAGGACTGGACTACAAGAGATTAAGGACAGGGACTACAAGAGATTAAGGACAGGGACTACAAGAGATTAAGGACTGGGACTACAAGAGATTGAGGACTGGGACTACAGGAGATTAAGGACTGGGATCGCAGAGATTAAGGACTGGGATTGCAGAGATTGGACTGGGATTGCAGAGATTAAGGACTGGGATTGCAGAGATTGGACTGGGATTGCAGAGATTAAGGACTGGGATTGCAGAGATTGGACTGGGATTGCAGAGATTAAGGACTGGGATTGCAGAGATTGGACTGGGATTGCAGAGATTAAGGACTGGGATTGCAGAGATTAAGGACTGGGATTGCAGAGATTAAGGACTGGGATTGCAGAGATTGGACTGGGATTGCAGAGATTAAGGACTGGGATTGCAGAGATTAAGGACTGGGATTGCAGAGATTAAGGACTGGGATTGCAGAGATTAAGGACTGGGATTGCAGAGATTAAGGACTGGGATTTCAGAGATTGGACTGGGATTGCAGAGATTAAGGACAGGGACTACAGGAGATTAAGGACTGGGATTGCAGAGATTAAGGACAGGGACTACAGGAGATTAAGGACTGGGATTGCAGAGATTAAGGACAGGGACTACAGGAGATTAAGGACTGGGATTGCAGAGATTAAGGACAGGGACTACAGGAGATAAAGGACTGGGACTACAGGAGATAAAGGACTGGGACTACAGGAGATTAAGGACCGGGATTGCAGGGATTGGACTGGGATTGCAGAGATTAAGGACTGGGATTGCAGAGATTGGACTGGGATTGCAGAGATTAAGGACTGGGATTAATTACAGACACAGAGCCGGAGAAGGGGAAGACAGTGGCAGAACGGAGTTGGGAGCAAAGCACGCAGAGCGGCAGGCATCAATGTGAGCACAGGACGGTCAGGTAGGCAAATGAAACGCGTTAATCAAATTTCGGCAGGCCTGATGGACAGTTAAAAAAAGGGGGGGTAACAAAGAAAAGCAGAAATCAGTAATCAAGCGCGTAAAACCGGATTGATTTAAAGCGATAAAGCAGAAGAATAAGTGCACACACAGAAACCAAGGCTTTGAGTTGATTAGGTAAGCCTTAATTGCTATGCCTACAGTCACTGTTGATAAAGTTTAATAAATAAAGCGGTGCACAATTAGTTACACGCACGGGGTCCAACGCAAGCTGCTGTGGTAAAAATAAAGAGCGAACAGATTAGTAAAAAGCACAAAAAGAGCATCGTGTCCTTTGACAGCATCAGAACAGACACTTTGTAAGTATAAACAAAACGATGAGCAAAAAACAGTAAAGGATATTAGCATTGTATACAGCGGGCCTGGGAACCGCAATATCGAATTCAAAGTGAGGAAGGAAATTTACAAGAATTGTCATAGTTAAGAAAAGCAGACAGAACTACAATAACAGTTCTTTGATCAATGCTGCTTATGAAGTAAAAGTTATGAACATATAGAAAATGTTTTTTTGGCTATTGACGAGAAGACAACAGCTAAACTCGAAGCGAATTTGCAGCGGATCGAACCGATTGGCGGGCCTCAGCTCCTGGACAGCCTGTAGATGTGCCTCTGCGCGCCGTGGACACTCGAGGACACCTCGAATACGTACGCGATGCACAACAGCGGCTCCCCGGTGTCAGTGTTCGTCACCACCTGCGGCGGGGTGCGGACTGGCTTCGATTTCCATGGCACTAATGGCGCTCAGCCAGATTGACATAATATGAGGACCTGGGAGGCTGACCGCCCAGCAACTGAGGATCTGGGAGGCTGGCGGTGGCCCAGCAACTGAGAATCTGGGAGGCTGGCGGTGGCCCAGCAACTGAGGATCTGGGAGGGTGCTGGACCAGCAACTGAGGATATGGGAGGCTGGCCCAGCAACTGAGGATATGGGAGGCTGGACCAGCAACTGAGGATCTGGAAGGCTGGCCCAGCAACTGAGGATATGGGAGGCTGGCCCAGCAACTGAGGATATGGGAGGCTGGCCCAGCAACTGAGGATATGGGAGGCTGGCCCAGCAACTGAGGATCTGGGAGGCTGGCCCAGCAACTGAGGATCTGGGAGGCTGGCGGTGGCCCAGCAACTGAGAATCTGGGAGGGTGCTGGCCCAGCAACTGACGATCTGGAAGGCTGGCCCAGCAACTGAGGATATGGGAGGCTGGCCCAGCAACTGAGGATCTGGGAGGCTGGCCCAGCAACTGAGGATCTGGGAGGCTGGCCGCCCAGCAACTGAGGATCTGGAAGGCTGGCCGCCCAGAAACTGAGGATCTGCGAGGCTGGCCGCCCAGCAACTGAGGATCTGGGGGTAGCCAAGCAACTGAAGATTTGGGAGGGTGCTGACCCAGCAACTAAGGATGGCAGGATTGGCAGCGAAAATTCAAAATCTGTGGTATCTTGGCTTATTAAACAGCGCATTGAAACAACACATTTACTAAAGCTGCGACTCTCACCTGCATAATAGTGAAGTTCTCGAGCACGGAGTTCATCATAAACTTCTCTGGCAGCTGGCGCAGCTTGGAGATGAAGTTGATCATGTACTCGCACATCGGAATTCGCTCATTCTGATAAATGTATTTGCCGTTCTCTGAGTGCGGAGAAATGTGCTTCTCAACCTTCTCAACCACTTGCTTGCCGAATGAGCACACTTTGGTTGAGAAGGACAAGTTCATGCTCTCCTGGCTTTCGTACCTGCAGTTCGTCAGTTTGGAATTGGGAAGTACGAGAACTGGTCAGGCACTGAGGTATCAAGTCAATAAATTCCCGTGTGCCCCCGACACGAATTTCCCTGGAAATAATTCCCCGCCAGCCGCTTACACGGTGGTGTGGCCATAGAACATAAATTCCCCATGGCAATACTGTAATTCCCCGCCAGCCGCTTACACGGTGGTGTGGCCATAGAACACAAATTCCCCATGGCAATACTGTAATTCCCCACCAGCCGCTTACACGGTGGTGTGGCCATAGAACACAAATTCCCCATGGCAATACTGTAATTCCCTGCCAGCCGCTTACACGGTGGTGTGGCCATAGAACACAAATTCCCCATGGCAATACTGTAATTCCCTGCCAGCCGCTTACACGGTGGTGTGGCCATAGAACATGTTTCCCGGATGGTCCTCAGGCAGGGTGGTGTTGATATCCGCCCAGATTTTGACCAGGAAGGCCGCCGACTCCGGCCCCTTGTCAAAGAAGTCGTTGAGGCCTCGCTTTGCTGGAAATTTGTCAGCAATCTGCGACTGGTCGACGCTTTCCATGCGCGCGATGGCGGACTCGGGCAGCTGGCCCATCGGGCAGTTGATGTGAGCAAAGATGTGCCGCTGCTGCTGGTAGGCGGAAGACTCGGCTCCGGTCACCTCAACGAAGGCTGTCAGCTCGCGCAGCCGGAGCTTCGGCCCCACAATCGCCTGACAGCTGGCGCCGACGCCGGTGCCAGTTGGAGACGAGACGGCCGCGGCGGCCGCGGCAGCTACGGCGGCTGCAGCGGCGGCGGCGGCGTCGGCTGAGGCCAGGCCAGGCCACTGGGAGGCGCCGCTGCCGGGGCTGCCAGGGCCGTGGCCCGCTCCCGCCGGCCAGAATGCGGAGCCGCCGGCGGCAGCGGATGCTGACTGCCTGGGCCCGGTGCTCTCCTGGCCGCGGGCCATGCCGGCGCTGACGATCTGGGCTGAGCTGAGCTGGCTGAGGCTGTGCATGGCCTTTTCCTTGGTGGCCGGATCCTTGATGTTGGTCTGAACCTCTTTGGTTTTGCGCCTAGCCAGCACCTGGATGTGGCTGGACACCTGCTTTCTGGTCCTGGTCTTGCCAGTCCGCAGCTTGATGTAGCGCGCGATCAGCTCGTTGCGGCCTAGAGGGGGTGGCGGGTTGGAGAGGGCATGAGGCACCCTGCGGCTTCATGCCTATTGGGACTTGACTGTCTCGTCATTCTTACAGTATTCAGTCGTCCTTGTCCCGCTCGCGGTATAATAAATCAAGGGCCCCAGCTTAACTGACCCCCACGGCCAAGGCAAAGCAGTCAGTAAGCAGGTAGGCGCGATGCCAGACAGACTCACCGTACATCTTGCCCTCGTCAGACAATATAATCTTCCGCCTGCCGCAGGGCGGGTAGAGAGCCAAGGCCTCCTGGAAGCTCTGCTCGATGTCCGGACTCCAGACGCCCTCGGCATCGTTCGGATCCTCCTCGGCCTCTTCGTCCTCTTCGTTCATGTCGTCGTCGTCCACGACGCTGCTGGGCACAACGGTGCTCCATGCTTTGTTTGGCTCCATCGGTACTCTCTGAAGGCAAAGCGGCAGGAGTCAGTCAATCAGTCAGAGCTGCAAACTGCGGCTACCAGCAATGGAAACTGGATATTCGAAACTACCAACTGCTTGCTAGAAGAAAGAGCCAGCAAGAAAGCTGGGCAGAGAGGGGAGCGGAGAAGGTCAGAATCGGGAGACAAAGATGCACAACATTTGGAACACACGGGGGGGAGTTTGTATTTCACCGACTGTGTGGGGGTGGACGCAGCGGATAGGCGGAGCGGCGGGCACACGGAGCGGGGAAAGGCGGAGCGCTTATCTGCGCTGCTGAAATTTGTTACACTCGTGCTGGCTGGGGCAGAGGGGACGCGGCGTGCGGACAGGGCAAAAACGGGCCAGGGGGGGGGGAAGTCGCTTAGTAGCGGGGAAGGAGACATGGGGGGAGTTTTACGGCCCAAAAATAAGCAAGGAACAGGTGACCAGCAGCGGCAATCAGTGAGCGGCATTCAGGCCGACTGTCATGGCGGGACAGGGAGGGAGAAGGGAGAGACTGTGCGGCAGTAAGTTCGCAATAAGTGTCAATACGAATTATTTCAATATTTGTATTATTTTTGTGATTCGGATTTTGCAGTTTTGTAGATTTGGTTTTTTGCAGTTTTGGGAATTGGAATTATAGAGTTTTGGAAATTTCTGTTGTTGCAGTTTGGGAAATTGGGATTCTGCAGTTTTGGAGATTGGGATTCTGCAGTTTGGAAAATTGGGATTCTGCAGTTTTGGAGATTGGGATTCTGCATATTTGGGAAATTGGGATTCTGCAGTTTTGGAGATTGGGATTCTGCATATTTGGGAAATTGGGATCCGGCAGTTTTGGAGATTGGGATTCTGCAGTTGGGGAATTGGGATTCTGCAGTTTTGGGAATTGGGATTCTGCAGTTTTGGGGATTGGGATTCTGCAGTTTTGGGAATTGGGATTCTGCAGTTTTGGGGGTTGGGATTCTGCAGTTTTGGGGATTGGGATTCTGCAGTTTTGGGGATTGGGATTCTGCAGTTTTGGGAATTAGGATTCTGCAATTTAGGGGATTGGTATTCTGCAGTTTAGGGGATTGGGATTCTGCAGTTTTGGGGGTTGGGATTCTGCAGTTTTGGGGATTGGGATTCTGCAGTTTTGGGGATTGGGATTCTGCAGTTTTGGGAATTGGGATTCTGCAGTTTTAAGGATTGGGATTCTGCAGTTTAGGGGATTGGGATTCTGCAGTTTTGGGAATTGGGATTCTGCAGTTTTGGGGATTGGGATTCTGCAGTTTTGGGAATTAGGATTCTGCAATTTAGGGGATTGGGATTCTGCAGTTTTTGGGAATTGGGATTCTGCAGTTTTGGGGATTGGGATTATGCAGTTTTGGGGATTGGGATTCTGCAGTTTTGGGGATTGGGATTCTGCAGTTTTGGGAATTAGGATTCTGCAATTTAGGGGATTGGGATTCTGCAGTTTTGGGAATTGGGATTCTGCAGTTTTGGGGATTGGGATTCTGCAGTTTTGGGAATTGGGATTCTGCAATTGGGGAATTGACATTCTGAAGTTTTGGAGATTAGGATTATTCCTTCTTAGGTTGGTTTGTTTTTTTGGGACTGGGCAGAGGCAGTTTTCGTATTTTTACTATTATACAATCTTGCCTTCTTTCATGTTTCAGATTAAATAATTTCGGCAGGTGGCTCAGCGTTTGGAATCAGAGCAATTTCGCGACCTTCAACAAGCACAATCATTGCAATTGCCCAGTCTTTAAATACCACAGGTACTTGCTTAGTTTCAAAGCGAAACAGGCGAATTGAGATAAACAGACTAAGCCAATAAAGAAGCGCAGCGGGGCTTCCATATCTGAATCGATATTATACAGCTTTTGGCCTCGGGGAAGACCTGACTAAAATTAGTTGCTTTCCTGCTGTAGCAATTTCGAGTTTTCTTTGGAGTTTCGCTTGGAAAAATGTCTGAGAAAATTGCTTTGAAGACAGAAAGTATGATTAGGAGTAAAAGACAGATTACCAATATAGGTAGGCCTACACAATCATAATAATTGCAGGGCTTTGGGCACCCTGGTGCAATGGTAGATTATATAGTATGTTACGGAGTTAAATAATGGCCATAACACGAGTGCGCGAAGATTTAGTAGACAAAGATTTAGGCCTTGACGCGACTGAAAAGTGCCATTCCAGCATCTGTTAAAAAAAGCGATAGACTGGAAAGAAAATTTACAGCAAAAAATATCAATTTCACTTAGTCAACAACTAAGCAGTTTCTACCGATCGAGGAAGCAGATCTGGAAAAATTCAAGGCGTACTTTGATGGAACCACAGCCGAAACGCTTACAGGACGAGGTGGTATTCACCATTCTCTATATTCTACGTGAGAGAGGACAAGAACACCTTAAACATTTGAAACAGCAGGGAGCATTGGTTGCTGGTATCGACTCCGACGGACAAGAGTACTGTGAACTACCACCACTACCAACTAAGAACCAAGATTCAGAAGGCAGGCAGGAACGATTCAGAAGGCAGGCTCCGTTTTTCTACGAATCAGGCACGCGGAGTTTTTTGTTTATTGTTTGTTTATGTTTTCAAGTTTACTTGTTATGTAATAAATAATATGAAAATAAATTGTCTATGGTCGAAATGTATTTTCAGCGTTAAGCAATAACAAAATGGTGCGTGTCATTATAATAAAGCTTTTGGCAGCCTATTTGGGCTTACGCGCATTTAATTTAATCCAAGATAGGTTTGCCAATGTACCGGAGCTTTTGTCTATGGTAGCAAGGCTGCCACAGCGGCACTTAATTTGGTCCAACAAGCATCAATTTGGTCCAGATTCTTGTGAGCCAATGGCAAGCTCTTGCCTTCTTGCAACTGCCTAAGGGAATGTCAGCGTCTGTACCAGCAATTTTCAGTCGCTTTTCCAGAGCTCTGCTGATAGTCCAAATCTGATAACCAACTGGAACTTTTCCTTCAACTGCTGCTGCATTTTCTGCAACGTCAACAAAGGGTTCGTCTCAATTGCATTAAGTAGCAGTTGGACCTGAGTCTCTAGCAACTTGCCGTGGCGATTGCCACCTTACCACAGGCGACCTATGCCAGAAGTGGTTTTAACACGCAGATGGATGCTGTAAACCATTTTTCTTCTATATTCAGCAGCCTTGCAATGTCCTTTGGGTGTTCACCTCTGTTGAGTGCTTTGATGACAAGTCAGTGGCATACGTTCGACAACCTAGCATGGTTCACAATTCTGGGGCTGATCTTGCTCCTCTGCAACAGTTGAAAATAAAGCTATGGACCAAACTGATGCTTGTTGGACCAAATTAAGTGCCGCTGTGGCAGTCTTGCTACCATAGACAAAGGCTCCGTTACATTGGCAAACCTATCTTGGATTAAATTAAATGCGTGTCAGCCGAAATAGGCTGCCAAAAGCTATACTCTTGCGTATATGTACAATGCTTTTGGCAAAATTGTCTCACAACGACTGGCGAGGCAATTGTACCCATTATTGCTGATTTCTGACCACATGTACACACAGCACATGCTCACATAGCACATGCTCACACAGCACATGCTCACACAGAGTGTACAGCAGGCTTGATTATACAATGGATGCCAGAGCATGTGCGAGGGATGTTCCATAAGTACTTATACTTTTGCATGCTGCTCAGGAACTACGCAACCAATCATTGTAAGTTTTATGTCGCTGGAAAGCGGCTTTACTCATCTTTAATCTGTCGCCAAAATCATTTCGTTCTGTCAACTATGTCAAAAGTTACAACAAAAAACGTAGTCAAAGGTCACCCATAGACTTACAAGAAATTTTCAAAATCAAAACTTCAAAGTTCAGCACGCAGAGTTATTTCGGATTCTACATAATGCATTCTTTTTTGCTTCATAAGCGAATGCCACACCCTTTTCGTCTATGGAAAATACTGGCCTAAGCTTTCACAGCATCTTAATCTTGTAAAGTTTCACCACCTTGGCTGCTGCTGCATCACCATGGATGTGAACTCAAGGGAAGGACAGCGCGCTGCAATTTTTACCCTCTGGAAACTCGGAAAAAAGCGATCAGAGATTTATGCGGATTTATGCAACATTCATGGAGCTAATGCGGTGAGCAGGATGACCGTCTACAACTGGGTTGAGCAGTTCGAAGCAGGAAGGACCAATGTTGCTGATTTGCCGAGGTCGGGCCGCCCCTGCACATCAGGCTCTGATGCTCTCACCGATCGAATTCTTGATCTGCTGGACGAAGATTGTCGGCTAACGATTCGACAGATTGCAGATAGACTGGACACGCCGAGCACAACTGTGCATCGCTGCTTGTCGCGCATGGACTTTGTCAAGCTGACTGCTCGTTGGGTGCCACGCCTACTCACCTCGGACTTGAGACTGCAGAGGCAGCAGATTTGTCAGGCCAATATTCGGATGATGGAAGAATACGGTGGTTGGGATCTCTTCCATCGAATGATAGTCACTGGAGATGAAACCTGGATTCCCCATTTTGATCCACCAACGAAACGTGATTCCCAGGTCTGGATGCTGAAGGGCTCTGATCCTCCGGTAAAAGCTCAAAGGGACGCACATGGAAAGAAGATCATGCTGTCTCTGTTTTTCGACTGCAATGGTCCTCTAACTGTCGAGTTTTTGGAGCCAAACACTACAATAAACTCTGAGCGCTACGTTGAAACGCTAACAAAGCTGCATCATGACATCCAGAACAAGCGTCGTGAAAATCCCAGACCTTTCATTCTTCATCATGACAATGCAAGGCCTCATACAGCACAAAAGACAGTCGAGGCAATCAGCAAGCTGAAGCTCCATCTTCTACCTCACCCTCCTTACTCTCCAGACCTGGCACCAGCAGACTTTGCTTTATTTCCAGAGTTGAAGCGCCATCTGAAAGGACGCGTGTACGAGACCAGGAACCAGATCGAGGAGGAAGTCCGCAGAATTCTGCTGTATGTCATCCCCCGACAGCTGTACGCAGAAGCCATCAAAAGCATGTTTAACAGGTGGACCAAGTGCATCAACTCCGGTGGAAACTACGTTGAGAAGGTGTCGGTACCGACCGAGGATGAGTGACAAAGAAGTCAAACTTTCTGTCATCAACAACGCGCCTCTGTTTTCATGCTTGCCATTGTAGTTGTTGCTCTTTAAATTTCTTGTAAGTCTATGGGTAACCTTTGACTACGTTTTTTGTTGTAACTTTTGACATAGTTGACAGAACGAAATGATTTTGGCGACAGATTAAAGATGAGTAAAGCCGCTTTCCACCGACATAAAACTTACAATGATTGGTTGCGTAGTTCCTGAGCAGCATGCAAAAGTATAAGTACTTATGGAACATCCCTCGCACATGCTCTGGCATCCATTGTATAATCAAGCCTGCTGTACACTCTGTGTGAGCATGTGCTGTGTGAGCATGTGCTATGTGAGCATGTGCTGTGTGTACATGTGGTCAGAAATCAGCAATAATGGGTACAATTGCCTCGCCAGTCATTGTGAGACAATTTTGCCAAAAGCATTGTACATATACGCAAGAGTAATTTTCAAGTATATATATGCACTGTATCTTAGGGCTGGCACAAGAGTCAAAATGCACTTGCAGCTAAGCTACGCTGCTCTCTGCCAGAAACACAAAACAGCTCCATAGTTTTCAGAGCTATTCTTAAGAGACAAGCAATAGAATCTCTAAGAAATATAGATTCCCATTGAAATTGAGTCAGGTTGCTACAATGCCTAGATCATGGATCAACTTGGGATTTTTATGAAGTTATCATGCTTTAAATTATGAAGCATTAGTTTTTTATTAAAATATAGGTCAACAAGATAGGTAACAAGATACTAGCCTGCTAAATAGAACAAACTGAATATAGTCTAAACTGTACACATTTTTTCTGCATATTTGTTGAGTTGGCAAAATAAGCAACAATGCTTCTTGTTGGTTATATGAGAATGCCATTTAATTCTCAAATAAAATTTTGGGATTTAATAAACCCAAAATATGTTTTGCTATATATCTTATAGAGAATTTTCTACTATTTGGTCATAACCTTTAGAGGATTAAATTGTACTTAGATACATATAGCATTCTTGCTTCTAATAAAAGAGTGTAAACTCTTATAAAGGATATTCAATATTCTAAATTATATTAGGGTTTAAGTAAATATTAGGCCAAACACAAAATATATTTTTAAAAAAATTTTTGCTTATAAATTTAAAATATAAGATAGATACCTACTAACAAAACATTTTTTGCATATGGATCTTAATAAAAAATATTTTTAAAGATTATAATTTGGCTATTTTTACTTTATAAATTAGTTGGTCTACTATACAAGGATTTTTATAGATTCTTAAAAATAAACTATAGCTAGGCATAAGATCTTATATACTAAATCTTAAAAAGCCTATGGGCTATAGATGCACAATACTATAAATTGAACATAAAATATTTAAATTTTAACTAAAATTTTAAAGCATAAAAAATATTTTTTAATATAAACTATAAGCCTAATGGGGCTATAAAGATAAAGTTAATCAATAATCTAATTAATTATTACTGATTAAAAAAGACTAAAAAGCCCTTTGTCTATATAACTTAAGCAATTTTAGGTAGCCTAGGCCTAAGCATTTTAAGTAGGCCTACTTGAATTTTATCAAGTAAAATAGCTTAGGTCTTTTGAAGATTGCAGAATAAGAACTAGTGATAGATCCAAACATTTGGATTTGGAATCTGAAAAAATGTCAAACTTTTTTAGAAATATGAATGTTTTAGATTAGGAATTTTTATTTATCAAATATTTCCCAATGTGCTTCCAAATATGAAAAAAGTCAAGAAACCTCAAGTCGCAAAAACATTTTGGTAGTCATTGTTTAAGTGTAATCATTAGTTGGATTTTTACAAAATGCAAATACATGAATTTATGGTAAAAGTTTTCAAATAGCAAAGATGTAATAGTAGTTAGTATTAATAATTAGAATTAGCTAGATTAGTTATATAAGAATTAAGTTTGAATCAAACTTATTTATTCTTTACTAAGTTTTAATTCTTGCAATTTTGCTTGAATTTCACTTGAAGAGTAGACTAGTTGCTTACTTAGATTACTAATTAGATGATGAAGGATTTTGTTATTTAAAAGTGTTAAAGTTATTACTGCCATTTACCTTTTACTTTTCAGTTACTTTTGGAAACACATTTGGATATTTGGATTTGAATTAGGAAATTTTTGTACTTTTAGATTCAGTTTTAGAAATTTGCAAAAATTTATATCTGGTCTATCACTAATTTTGTTAAACTGGCATGTTTCTTAAATTAAAAAAATCAACTTGATTTCATTTAATTTACTATATCCTATATACACGGCTACACTTTGCATATATACAAGACTTAATTAGATAAAGACAATATCTATCAACAATACTATATGATATACAGTTTTAATCAAAATTATAAAATGTGAGAAATCTATTTTAATATTGTTTCTTGAGTCATGTGCTTATATTTGATTTTTCAACAAATTAAGACAAAAAATTAAATAAAATGAGACAAAATGAATAATATCTTGTTATTTTAAAGTAAAAAGATATTGCAAAGCAGTTATTAATAAATAATGGCTTTTTTATATCTAACTCTAATTTATAATTTAAGCACCAAAAAACAAACTGTGGCATTGAAATACTAAGTACTAAAAAGCATAGGCACTAAAAAGCATAGATACTATATGTCTATAGCAATAATATTTAAAAGTCTCGTTTTACTTAGACTTAGATAAGGTTGCAGTGACCTTGTACTAGGGACTAACCTTTTTTAACCTTCTAATACACTAAAAATAAAATTCTTGCTTGTATGTGTGCAATTGATTATTTCCCAAAAGGCTCAACCAATTTTCTTCCTTTTTGCCAAAATTTTATACAAGGTGGCCTATATTCAATATAAACATTTCATTTTAGAAAATTTTGCCTAAATGGTATTTTTTCTATATTTTAGGCATCTTAAATTCTTACATGCTTCTTGAATTCTAGAATGTTCTACAAGAGACTAGGCCTATAAATATAGGCAGTTGTTATTTATTAGACAAATAGCAATATGGTTATTTGTCCAGTTACTGAATAATAGCCACGTTTCCTTATTCATCCAGTTAATACCAGACAAATAGGCATTTTGTTATTTGTCCAGTTATATTAATAATCTATTTTACAGAAACTACAAAGGTGAATATTCTTGGATTTCAAAGATTTCTTACTCCTATCTTGATTATTATGTTGTTGTACTAGTGTATATCTTAAGTTATAAAATTATGGCGAATTGCATACACACCATAGTTTTATCATGCTGGGCACACCTGAAAAAATTGAATAATTACAAATACATGCTGAAAAAATGTAGTGCACACCCATTTTTTAAAAAAATAGGCCAGTGTTGTGACAATAAATGACTTTTTTATGTTGTGACCAAAAAGACATTTTTTTAAATTGCGCAATAGACCCTTATTACTAGATAATTTGGTTGCTTTTTATGCTTTTTCAGTGATACTATTTATAGCAAAAAATTTATACACATAAAGATTTGTTTAAATGCTCTTTTACAAGCTTGAAAAAGTGGAAAGCTTGAAATTTGTACTTTAAAATGAACTTTTTTCATCTTTTTTATTTCAAAATAACTCTTATGTGTGATTCTATACAGTGCATACTATAACTAGGTATGCACGCATACTATTTTCTTAGGAGTGATGCATGCCAATTGTGCATGCCTAATTTTGGCGTACAAGGCCAATGCATGCCTGAATTTTCAGGCATAGGCCATATACTACATGATCTAGAGTGTGGCATACACATTATGTATATCTGCTTTGCTTGCACTAGTATATAACAAAATATTAATCAGGATATAAAAATGTCTTAAAAATCTAAAATATTCTTCATTAAATAAATAGATACTTGTGTTAGCAATTTAATTAGACAAATAACAAATAGGCTATGCCTATTTGTCAAGTCATTGGACAAATAACAATTACCATAAATATATGCTAAGCACTTAGCCAATAACAGGTGTCTTTTTGCTCATTTGCTTTCACTTAATTTGTTTAACCAAACATCTTTAAAGAACCATTGCCTTTATGCCTTGTTTATTTAATGCCATTATAGAGTCTTTATTAATTTATATAAAACTTATACATATTGTCTAATATTAATATAATAGGCCCTAAAAATTTATATCATGAACATTGATTAATTAGACATTTAGTAATTTTTTAGGCCTATACTTTAAGTTTAAATTAGGCTAGAGCAAGGCCATTCTAAATAAATTACATTAGTAATTAGTATTATTAGCCTTAGCCTATATGTGCAATATGCTATTACATAATATTATCTAACAATTGAGGTATAGAAATAGGCCTATACGATACATTACTGCAATTACATTACAATCTAAAATTTTAAGTCTGAATATATATATAAGACATTTTTAACGCGATTGCGTGTAATTTGAGACCTGAAAGGTCTATGAATGCAAGATGCAGATTCAAACAAGCTCATTTATTCAGTAAACGACAATAATAGACTACGAAGACTACGAAGACACTAATATAACAGACACGTTGAGATTAGCGTTTGATTTTTTTAGTTTTGAAACGTTCAAGTGTATTTCTTTCAAAAAAACAACTAGACATGGTTTCTTAGAAATTGTGCTAATTTTTACTTTTACTTTTACTTTTATAATATTGAGTGTGATTTTTTAGGACACCAAAGTAAATTTCCAGCAAATCCTATTGCAGAGTTGACACCCCTGTGAATTTGTTCACAATTGTGTTAACAATAGCCGTTCGCGTTCAACATTTCATTATCGAATCCAGAAGTAGAAGGAAGTAAGCAGACTCGATTTACTGCAAAAATGAGCTGAAGACCAGTAAAGAACGTATTTTGGTATTGCGAGGGCATTTAGTATATGCGCTCCAAAAATTAAATTTCTGGAGAACCCCATTCAGCGCTGTTCGAAAGATCAACAACCGGACAAGGGAGCTGCATGACTTTGTATGCAATATGAAACGACACTGGCGTTACACGGGAGTTTTAATGAGAGGCCAAAACTCTCAGGGTGCCTTTTGGTGTCTTGTTTGGCGCCCCCGTCTCTTGGTTGGTGCAGCTAGGCACTCAGCTCCTTGGTGCAGTGCGCGTTCCTATACATGTATCTCTTTGGTTGGGTCGGGTGGATGCCACATCCACAAGAAGTGGTAAAATTTGAGCTTCTATCATGCGTCCAGCTTGATTAAGTTTGTTATTTAATTTTTAAAAAGCACAATTGTGTGGGGCGATTGGGGATGGGAGGGCTGTTGAGCGTATAAGGCCGGTTGCCTACAGCTGTATGTGACAGATCATGATCGGCAGACCAATCAGAGCGAGGCTTCGGCATCAATGATATAGGCCAATTAGCTTTTATCAATCAAAACAATTAGGAGCTAATGCAAATAAAATTACATGTAAGAGCTAAATTCACATGCGAAGACTCGATCTTCTCAAATTGCTTTTTGGAGAACTCTAAAGCGCACAGCTCGCATGGAGGAACGCTCGTAAATTATAGTAAAAAATGTGGTGAGCTGAACCAAATATTAAAGAATACAAGTATGTCGCCTTTCAATTGCAGTGCCAGATTACACCAACAAAACCTAGCTATAGACTGCTGCACCGGTTGCTCCAACAAATTACGATAAACCTATCTAATAACATTCCTTTTCAAAGGACCTTCTCGCTTCGGCCGTGCCTGACACTTCCGCTGCTTATGGTGTTGATGACCGAATTCGCAGCCGGCTTTAAATTCTTGGCCGCCGTGGTTGTCGAGGAGGCAGACGATGCGGGCGCTCCGTCAGTGCAGCCGGACTTCGTGGCATCGGTGTTCAGCCACACTGTGGTGCGCAACTGGAGGCTGTTGCCAGAGGACACATTGGCTTTCTTTGAAGTCCGATTCCCAGCAGATCGACCGTTGCAAGCGCTCAAGCGAGGTAGGCTGATGAGAGCTCGGCTTCCCGGCAAGCTGGACGATGAGGTTGATCCGGTTTTTGTAGCATGCTGTGCCCGATTATATGTGCTGTGCCTGAGTTCTATCAAGGTGCACTAATGTCCCTAAATTACCCCATTCGACAAACAAAAAGCTCTCAAACAGAGTTTTTAATGGTAATAAAGTACCACTTGAGCCATGCACACTCGCTCGAATACATACAAAGGAATTTTGTTTCCGTTTCCAATTTCTAACTTGCACTGAAAAGTACACGGCCACGGCGACGGAATTCCGAACGCGATTATCCTGGTCGCCGGCTGCAGCTCGCTGACCGAGTTCGACCGCTTTTCAACATCTCTACAGCTTCCTCTGCTGTCGGTACCCACCGAGCTGTGCGACATCTCAGAGATTGGAAGTGAGCGAATTTATTACGCACTTATTTTAAATGCCTCTGGCCTCACACTGCCGACGAATCTCCCCCCAGACTTCACAGTGCTGGTGTCGCACGCCCCGCGTCACTACATTCTTGCCTTCGCTGCCGTTCTGCGCTACTCTGGCGCCGAGAACGCCCTGGTTATCAACGACCGCTACCAAGGTAGAAATCCACAGTCATGGCAACCTAACGTACACACAACTCCCCATTACCTCAACAATAATGGCCGCCTCCCCTTAACTGCCAGCACCCAGCCACATCAATCAACTGCAAGACGAGCTTGCCAAGGCCAACAGCTCAGCCCTGACGGTTCAGCTGGACGCAACCGAGGACGCTGTCTCGACTCTCTCTCTACTAAAAACCCAGAAACTGCGTCACGTGATCTTGCTGGCTCGGCCGGCCAGTGCGCTGGCTCTTCTCGCTGCAGCTAGCAGTAGCGGACAGCTGGGCCAGAGCTTCTTCTGGACCGTCAGCGACCCCTCTGGACGATTGGCAGCTTTGATGACACCACTGCTACAAGATTTTTCCAACGTTGCACTTCTGAGCGAGGGCTGGCGGCGACCGGCGGCGACTATTGCGTATTGTCCGCTAGCACTGACGAAGCTGCTGGGGAAGGCCGCCTGCAAAGTGGCAACGGTAGCTGACAACCTGACTGACTGACTGACTGACTGACTGACTGACTGACTGACTGACTGACTGACTGACTGACTGACTGACTGACTGACTGACTGACTGACTGACTGACTGACTGACTGACTGACTGACTGACTGACTGACTGACTGACTGACTGACTGACTGACTGACTGACTGACTGACTGACTGACTGACTGACTGACTGACTGACTGACTGACTGACTGACTGACTGACTGACTGACTGACTGACTGACTGACTGACTGACTGACTGACTGACTGACTGACTGACTGACTGACTGACTGACTGACTGACTGACTGACTGACTGACTTGAGTGAGTGGGTGACTGACTGACTGACTGACTGACTGACTGACTGACTGACTGACTGACTGACTGACTTGAGTGAGTGGGTGACTGACTGACTGACTGACTGACTGACTGACTGACTGACTGACTGACTGACTGACTGACTGACTTGAGTGAGTGGGTGACTGACTGACTGACTGACTGACTGACTGACTGACTGACTTGAGTGAGTGGGTGACTGCCTGACTGACTGACTGACTGACTGACTGACTGACTGACTGACTGACTTGAGTGAGTGGGTGACTGACTGACTGACTGACTGACTGACTGACTGACTGACTGACTGACTGACTGACTGACTGACTGACTGACTGACTGACTGACTGACTGACTGACTGACTGACTGACTGACAAGAAATCTTTCTAATAAATTTCCAAGGCGCAGCAGCTGAGATTCGTCGATGCCGTCGAGTCGCTGGCCTTGGCTCTCAACGAGTCTCGAGAGGCAGCAGCCGATTCTGAACGGGCGAGTCTTGGATACAAAGTGATGGAGCGGCTGCTGTCGGTGAGCACATCGAGACCTCAGTCCCTGTTCAGTTGGAAAGACGCGGGCTATAGATATAGTTTTGATTGCTCCAACGCCCCCCTCCCCAGATTTCGAGCTACGTCACCGAGCGCGGCTTCGTCGCCTACAGCGCACCCGACCGCAGTTTCAACGCGTCCGGCCTTGACCTGCTGGCCAGCCGCACCCGGAGACTCGAAGGCCGGACCGACTTGAAGCTGACAGCGCGCTTTGACTCCACTGAAGGGCTGCTGGTGCCGCTGCAGGTTGACGAGGGCCGCGGACTGCTGTTCCCCAACACTTTCCGCGGACTGAAAAACCGAACGCTGGTAATCTGTTCACCTGAGGTTTGTTCTCACCTTGTTGAGTGTTTTGGTTCACTTCAATTGAAGACAATTGTTGAATTTAAGAGCTAGGAGACTTAACAAGTTCTTACGTCGGATGCTTGCATTGCAGTACCCACCATTTACCAAGTACCAGCACGAGCACCCCAACTCAACAGTGCATGTCAGCGGAATGATTGTGGAGGTACTGAGCTTTCTCAGCAGTCGGATGAAATTCAGGTGGGCAAGCTTCAGCTTTCATGTTAATTTCACCTCCCGAGTCGACTGTTTCACTCGCATAAATCACCTGCAAGTCACTTAGCAGCCGAAATGAACATTGTTAATCTGACAAGGCAAGTACCGATGAGCCATTAAGCAGCAATCGGCAATGCACCTGAGTAGGCCTAGCGTAGGGAGAAGGAAATTGACCAATACTAAAGCTATATGTTTGAGCAACACTTGGCACCTATCAGGTACTCAGTGAAGAATTCATTTGACGGTCAGTGGGGAGCCCCGGTGGCCGGAAGCCGCTTCCTGACGGGATGCGTTGGCGAGGTTCAACGGGGGGTAAGAGTAGCCGTAAACAGTAAAATGTGGATATTTTGCAGGCATGATTTACAACCGGGTTCGCCATCGCTGCCATTTCAGATTGCGGACATCGGCGTCAACATTTTCACCCAGGTGTGTCAAGTCCCTCATCGATCTGGGGGCTATAGATTTATGGCCGGAAATTTTGAGTTTCCCGACAAAAAGCTAGCATGCAGATGAGCTCCGAATGCTGTTCTCATAGTACTTCTATACGATGGTAATGCATTAAGCTAATTAATCCACTCTTGAAACATGATCTTGCCTTCTACAAACGAATTAACCATAACGTCCGAAAAATCAATTGGCTTCAAAAATTCAGAAACCGGATATCGGAATCTCAGAATAAAACCAGCGGAGTCAGTCAGTCCCGCATGCCTGGGTTGAGGCCCGCATCGAATTAAACTGACTCGACATTGATTGATTGATCAAAATTTATAGAGGCAAAGAAGAGCATATGGATTCGTTTAAATTAGAAAGATTGATTTTTTGCATCAAAAAGCTTGAACTAGCTAATCTAGCCTGGTCTTTCATAAGCTTCGACCGATTTACATTTCATGCTGGTTCTGCATTGAATTGAGGTCCTGAACTTGGGCCAAGGAGTAGGCTCGGTAGGACGACAAGCGTGTTTGATTTCGCTTTCAACTCATTGATAGGCTTCTTTTCCTTTTTAGCACTTGTAAATTAGCACCTTTCGCAGCTTCTGAACTACCGTAAAACGAGCTGGACCAACTACGAATTCATAGTTTGTGTGTGTTTAACATTGGGGGGTTTCTCGAACTTTCACAACGTCGAAAGCACCTTTCTTTTCAAGGTCGAAATTTGTAAATAGTGTAAATAATGTCGCAACGACGAAAACTCTAGCAAGGGAGTCATATAGTGAACATTTGTTTTTGCGTATGATAAGTGTCGTTTACATACCGTATTTAAAGCATACATCTCCAATGCATTACCAAATTAAAGTACAACTCGAAGCTTTTGATACATGAAGCATGCACATGAAAGTGGCTGTTAATTCAAGTTTTCGACCTTGGGAAAATTTGAGCTTATGAAAACTCGAGCTCATGAAATAATTGCCTTCCGATGTGAATTTTCGAGCTGATATAAGCACAACGAGCCGAATTAATCCCAAGAACTCTGTGTCAAAATGACAGACAAGCTCAGACAAAATTCTCAGACAAGCCTTAACTTCTTGCTTGATCGCCAAATCCATTTCGCCATTCAAACGATCTTTCTCAAAGTTCTCGAAGATGAGAAAAGTCTTAAATTTAGTGTTACTCGTAAAACCGGAAACATTTTAAGCGAAGCTGCATGGGCCTTTATAATCCATACACTAAAAATGGTCTGTCTTCTTTCTTTCTACCAGTGGTCCTTGACGTGCACATGTGGCTCGTACGTGTAGAAAATAAGTTTCTAGCTGACGCTTCTGAGAAGAGCTTCAACAGAATTGCAACCGAAGAGCCATATTCACATTCCAATGGCCCCTGCCGAACCTTCCGCAGACTTCCGCTCGAATCCAGGCCGTCCAGTTCTCCGTGCCGCTCTTTGAGGACGTCAGCAGCGCCTTGCTGCCAATGCCACCGATTGAAGAAAAGCTTTGGAATTTCGTCGGCCCCTTCAGCGCCCAGGTGTGGATCCTGCTGCTCGTTGCTCTGCTTTTCGGTTCGTCCTTGACCTGGCTGATTGCCTACTTCAATCCGTTCAGCCTGTGGAACCTGGGCCTCAATTACGCACTTATTGATGAGGTCTCCTACAAGGAGTACATCTGGTCCTTCATCGGCAGCCTGCTGCAGCAGGGCCAGGATTTCTACCCATTCGCGATCAGCCCCAGGACGCTCATCGCGTTCTGGTGGCTGTTCGGCGTCATCATTATGGGCAGCTACACGGGTGAGAGCTGGACTCGACAATCAGGAATCCTCTTTGAGATCAGCGATCTTGTATATAATTTGACTGCTGATTGTCCAACTTGATAATAATTTTCCACATTATTATCTTCAATTGAACCTCTCCACCTTCCCTTACTCCTCAAGCTGACCTCGCTTCGACCCTGGCAGTCTCCACTAGTGTGAAGCCGATTCGGTCGCTACAGGATCTGGTGAGCCAATCGGAAGTGAAGCCAGTGGTGACGGCTGGCACGAGCCAATGGACTCTGCTTACAAGTTCCGATGTTAACATCTTTCAACGGATTGCGGCTCAGATGGTGACGGTGAAAAGAGAAGATGAATGCAGACGAATGGTGAGGTTATCAGAGATTCTGAGTCGGGTCTGCATTCATTCTTAATATATCCTGAAGCAGGACCAAGTAACCGGTTGTTTTGTTGCTTATGCATGTTCAATCACCCTTTTAACTTGTTCCCAATTTTTTTTAAATGATTTCGGCAATCCTCTCCTATATACGCTCATACTAGTTACTAGCTAGATTACTTGGTATTTCCTATCCCAGAAGGTGATACGTTCAATTGCATCCAGCAGACTTGATCGATCTCATATTCAGTTCAATCCCACGCGTTCGTGATTAATGGTTTCAACAGCAGAGATCACTCGCTATGGATAACCCGCTACTCCACCAGCTCGTCCTCAGGAAGTAAAATCATCAGCATAAGAGGATTTGTCCTTTTCACAAACTCAGGTACTTACCGACAGTGCGGCTTGCATCATGGACTCCATGACGTTGCAGTACACAGCCAACAGGAACTGCACCCTGGCCTACATGCTCGGAGAGACATTCGCCCCTACTACAGCGTCGTTTTTCTACGCCAAAGGTGCCGAATTCGGGAGCCTGTTTGATTCCTGGTGAGTTCAGCTCGGGCAAGTTATTCGAATATAAAGGACAATTCACATAACATCGTTCTATTGTAGCTCAATTAAACTGCATTGTAAATTTACGTGGTACCAAGAGTCGACCGGTTGATATATATAGTTTGACTCTCTCGTGGTTATCTCGGGATGCCCAGGAGACGAGATTTTAATCAACAGTAATCCAGGGATTGCAAGGCATAAATCACGGGATGTTTATTGTCAAGATTGAGATCATTGGGATAACACTTTGTAGGTTGTGGCAACCATTTTGTAAAAATGGCATTTTAATTTACGCAATACAGACTTTTGCATCTTTACTACTGACAGAGTTGGACACCTACAACATATATCCGTACGGTACAGGATCGCTTGAAATAGATTTGAATTCTAATATGTTAGAAGGACGAGGGCAAGAGTAAAATTAAGACGCATCGTTTCTAAGAATGAGATGAAAGGCTCGGCTCTGCACTTGCCAATGAAAATATACCTTTTTTCTTTCACACACACTTATAGTGGCTGAATTTGGTTGTATTTGGCCGTCATAGGGGACTTCTGTCGCCCTAGTTGATGTCCAGGTCTTTTAAACTTCCCTACGACTACGAGTAAAGTAGATCGAGATCGGATTTCGGGGATTGCAACTTGTCGGGATTTTGTCGGGAATCCTTATACGAGCGTACTGAAGTATATTGATATAGCTTATCGTCACACTACAATCTTTAATCCGCTAACAATTCTAATCAGCATGCAGGAACTGAAGCAATCCGGAGTGCTGCAGCGCTGGGTAGACAAGTACTATAAGGCGGAGAAATCGGCAGCCTGCCAGAGAGGAGTCACTACTGAGGGCGATCCAATTCCACTCGAGGGAGTTGGTGGCATCATAATAGTTACGCTGGGGTTTTACGCGACTGGTTTGATTCTATTGTTACTGGAGCTCGGTTGGACTCTGGTTTGCGGCCGACAGCCTCTGGACTTGTCGTGCTTTTGAGAAGTGCATGCACTGTACGCGCACTGGGAGTATAATAATTTAACCATGTCAATTGATTAGAAATGGGGATAAAAATTTTTCATCTTAACGGTACCAATGAATTTCACACGTTTGCAGTGTCGTTTATCGACTGGGTTGAATAAAATGTACATGTACATGTATCTCTCTGTCTCGGATCAATATGATTTAGAAATCTGAATCCTGGCTTTTCATTTTTCCGACAATTAATAAAACACCAAACGACTGGTGCACACCCGCAGATTTAGTTATAAATTTAGATACGTGCGTATTTTTGTGACTGTGTTGCTGAATCCTAAAGCTTTCACTGTCTTGTTACTCCTGAGTTAGTTACTTGAGCTCGTAGTCCTTAATACGAGCTTTGATAAATAACTAGCTTGCATGTAACATCCAGCTGTTATTAAGAATATTTAAAACCAACGCTGATTCTGTGGCTCGCGGTAGAGGAGAGCACAAACGCCGGCCCCGACAAGAGACCGCGTGCCGTCTGGTCCGGTCATTAATCAGCTGAAAGGCCGCAAGAGAGGCAACACTCTGAACCTAGTGGGTGACACATCCGAAGACAGGCGAAGCGACCTTCTTCTCTGGTATTGTCAACGCGCCTCCTCCGCCGGAACGGGAGGACATGTGATTGCCCACGGAGGTTGCGCTGCCAGAGAGGACAGCTCCTTTAGCACCAGCCCCATCACCATCGACGAGGTGTCCCAACTTGCAAAGAAGACTCCAGTCGAGGTGCTGCGCCTCCCGCAGGTCGCGTTGGAAGTCACGCGAGTGATGAACTGCGTGCTAGCTGGGGGCCCCACCCCTGAAGTTTTCCACCGTCTTTCAGCCGCTGTTACCCGGCACTGCACCGGCTTAATTGGCTTTTCTGCTACGGTAAACTATCTGGATGACTGAGCAGTCGCTGGGAAATCTGAGTCCGAGGCTTTCGCTACTTTCAATTGCCTGCTGGACACAATTTTGACACATTCTTTTGAATGTCTTACATGTATAAAGAAACTTTTAAAGGCCGCCTTTAAGTATTCATTTTTAGCTCGTAATTTGATTAGAAGAGATAAAATGTATGTGTCTTTTGATTTATATGATCTAAGTGTTGTAGGGTACTTTCTTTAATAATAGTATCCCCACTACTTATCACCAGCAGTTGTAGGGCTATTCTAACTCCTATTTTCTGGTTTCCTAAAGCTGCCACCAAACGTTTTTGTAGGGTTAAACTTCTCTCTATTGATTAATGTACTTTCGTATCAATGTACTTATACTTATTAGTAGCGTGACTACTTCTCTATCTAGTTCTATATTGGTTAGCGTCTACTTATCTTATTGGTAGCGTTTGTATATTCACTCTACTATTTGGCCTGAGCGGTATAATGGCATTAACGTCCTGGGCGTTCCTGGGATCAGAGGGTCACAGGTCACAGCTTATGTAGTTTTCCCTGCACCCTGAGGCGACTTCTGCCCTGAGGCGGCTATACACTCTATCGGGTTAATTTACTGCCCTGAGGCGATTCTCGCTCCTTAGCGGTTCTCTAATTCTCCCAATAAGGGGCTTAATAATAAGTCAATTTGAACAACTGCTTTTTAAAGATTTAGTCAGGGTCTACTCAAACATCCTGAGTAGTACGTAGTAGTAGTATGTTTGAACATGTTTGAGTAGTCCCTGGATTTAGTAAGGACTTATTAAACTTTGCTCGCAATTGGAAGCTCGCGGCGAGTTGCTTCTCTTGGCCCGCTCGGGGCTTCTATTTATACCAAGATTTGTAAGATTGCGAAAATAATTGAGGCGTGAAACGCGGTGGTTCGTTTGCTTTAATTTTTCTTTGATTGTTTTCCGTGTGGAAAAGAATAGAGAGTTGAGTAATTGCGTGTTAGGGTGCTGTATATTTATATACGTGTTGATAGAACATTCCGGAATCCGGAAAGTTCGAGAAGCGGTTTTTAGAAAGGGGTGCGCGGGAGTTCAAAATACCAAGTATAGAAGGGGGGTGCGTGTTTCGCGGAAGTTTCTAGCATACAAGTATTGTACTTACTGTACGCTATCTTACACCGTATACGCGCGTTGTTTAGTTGGAGAACTTTCTAGAATATGAAGATTTATGCATGTTATAGAATATTATAGAAAATAGAAATACTTATAATATAGTGAATACGCTACAGATTTCTCACCATTTAAAACAAATACTAATTCACGAGAATATTTTTGTAAATCACAACAATTAAACAAAAATTAATGTTTTCAGCATGAATTTGAAAAATGGTTTTCTAAGAAACAAGAGTGCAACACGAGTAATTTATAACATTTAAACAGTATTATTATATGGCCCTTCTTCATAAGTTCTAAGCAATATAGAAATCTATAGAAATCTATTTCATTAAAAAAATTTTCGTATAAAAAAAGAAAAGAAGCTTAAAGAAAGAATGCTTATATCAAACAAATTTTCTAGGCCTAGTAATACAACTTTTAAATACCCAGCTATAATTGAACACAATATTAGTTTTGCTAAAAATTAAAAAGGAAATAGAGTTTAGAAATATGTTTAATGCAGCATAGATTGTTAAAAATTTATATAATTTCGGGTTTATGTCTATAAAATAATTTATCCCCATTCTCTCTTTTGACAATAATATTTTGGGGGTGCACGAAAATTGACTGCCACAATTTGACTGCCACAATTTGACTGCGGTCAATTTGACTGGGGACAATTTGACTGCCGAGCAATTTGACTGCCGACAAAATGATTGCGAACAAAATGACTGCGGACAAAATGACTGCGGAAATTTGACTGCCGACAATATGACTGCGGCAATTTGACTGCCGACAAAATGACTGCGGCAATTTGACTGCCAGCAAAATGACTGCGGCAATTTGACTGCCGAGCAATTTGACTGCCAACAAAATGACTGCCGACAAAATGACTGCGGAAATTTGACTGCCGACAATATGACTGCGGCAATTTGACTGCCAGCAAAATGACTGCGGCAATTTGACTGCCGAGCAATTTGACTGCCAGCGAAATGACTGCCGGAAAAATGATGCTCCTAAAGTTTAGCACTCTGTCAACCCTTTTAAGTCTATGCATGTAGTGAAATATTGTATTTACAAGCTAGAATGATGCAGAACAGAACACATAACTTTTATACAACAAGCTGGAACAGCTGTTGAAACCCGCGGATTTTGAACAGTGGGAAATGGGAATTCCAATTTTAGGAACTATTTTGCATATATTCTAAAATCTGAAGTTAAACTCAAGCAAAAACTTTTATTATTAGAGTTAAACATAACATAGATTACATTCGTGTAAAATTAGGATTGGAGGCAAACTATTGATATTGTTGGCTGGGGTGCGGCGCAGAATGTCAGAAAAACTCTGGCCTCTACTTCTGCCTCTCGATCCCTATGTTCCTTGCATCCTTTGAACCTTCTATCTTCTCTTCTGTTTTCTCACTTCTCTTTCGTCTCTTCTCTCTCGTCTCTGCTCTCTCATCTCCCCTCTCTCATCTGTCATCTTTACTCTCTTATACTGGTATGTTCTCTCACCTCTCTCCTCTGTACTCTTCTCTTTCCCCTCTTTTGACTCCTCTCTTTCCTTAGTCCTCTTCTTTTCCCTCTTCTATACTCTCCCCTTTATTCACTTCTCTCGTCTCTCTGCACTCTGCTCTCTCCGCCTTCATCTCTCATCTCTCTCTCCTCTTTTGCATAACGAGAATGCGCCTAGCAAGTTTTTCAAATTCATTCGTCAATATAAAGCTGTGCACAACTAGGCTAGGCTTTTGGTTTTGGTGTTTGGGGTTGCCAACTTTGGGGTTTGGAGTCAAATAATAAAAGGAGAGGGTGATCAGTGGAGCCCACAAGTTTAGGTGGCGAGCAAACTCATAAAACTCCATTGAGAGAGAGAGAGAGAGGAGAGAGAGAGAGAGAGAGAGAGAGAGAGAGAGAGAGAGAGAGAGAGAGAGAGAGAGAGAGAGAGAGAGGCGAACATTGAGGGACTGGGGGAGAGAGAAGGAGGAGTGGCCTCTTGTTTTCTATATTGTCAGCAGTCATTTTTCTGGCAGTCAAATTTCCGCAGTCATTTTGTCGGCAGTCATTTTGTTGGCAGTCATTTTGTCGGCAGTCATATTGTCGGCAGTCATTTTGTTGGCAGTCAAATTGCTCGGCAGTCAAATTGCTCGGCAGTCAAATTGTCCGCAGTCAAATTGTGGCAGTCAATTGTCGTAGACCCATATTTTGGTGTTTGTAATAAATGCCTATATTAATGGGTTTTATTAATCACTGTGTCCATAATGATTCCTTACAATGGAGCACCACAAACAGGCACTTCCCCACCAGGGGGGCAGGGAGGATACCCCCCCCCCCCAGTAAAAGCTCTAGGTCATGCCAATGCTTTGTCCCCCTATCTCACCTTGTGAGTTGTTGTGGTTATCAATAATTTTTCTTCAGGGTGCCAAAATTACAGAGCTTACAGCGCTAAAAGATATGCCTGCCGCACTAAAATGAATGCCTGCGGCGCCAAAATGAGTGACAAAATTTAGTCATGTAAAGAAGCCTAACTTGTAGTGCAGAAAACTAATGTGCGATCAGCTGTATCCAATATTTGTATTTTTAATGCTAGACTAAAAACCATGAAATAATAGTATAGAAAAACTATAAGATTGGTCACTTTAGATAAACAAAAGCACCAATTCACAACTTATGGCATGCTCTTTAAACTTTATTTATATCAAAATAGCAGCATTTTTTACCTAAAAACTTTTTTTAAAGATGTTTGTTGATACTCTACTGGTAGTAGGGATAAAAAAGTATTAAATTATAATACCAATTCAAATGTGATTAATACTCTTCTAGTATCAAAATATCTATCTGTCTTTTGAATATCTGTCCTGGCACAACGGACACAATTAATAAGAAGCAACTGATTTTGCGTCACACATCTGGACTGCATTTTTCCACGATAATTCTATCTTGCTATTATCGTTCAGCTTCAGTTTTCAGCAAAGTCGCTTGAGTAGGAGCACATCCTAAAATGAGCACGGAAGCGAAGAGAGACCACCCAGATGTGACGCTGAAAGTGATTGGCGCTGCACCGTCACGCACTGGCACCACTTCGACAAAACGCGCCCTCGAGATGCTTCTTGGCGGGCGCTGCATGCACTTTAGCGAGCTGGTGTACCGACGGGATGAGCTCCCCATCTGGCTCGAGGCTACAAAGCGAGGCAGGCTGGAGAAGGTTTGCTGGATTAAGTAGACTTTATTGTGTCATGACCTGAAACAAGTGTGACATGGTATTGATTGTAACACAAGATTCAGTGAATTGCATTCTCTATCTCAACTGAGATATTTGTAGACTACAGTTAGCCGTGAATTGTCCCAAAATGTTACCAACTTGCCGCAGACAGAGGCTGACCGCCTGTTAAGAGGCTGCACTGCCTGTCTCGACTTCCCAGCAGCGGCCTTCTATGAGGACCTGATGGAGCACTACCCGCACGCCAAGGTGCTGCTGACCATGCGGGACGAGTATTCCTGGGCTGCCAGCATCAGAGCCACCATCATGTACAGCATCAGGTGAATGAGACTTACTTTATGGGTTTTAGTCTAATTGATGCACAATTAATGAGTTAGCTAGTCATAAATTCAGGTAGCTTCAAGCTTCCAGGGTAGTCAAATCTGCTACTTACTTTAGCGTCTAAAAAACGAGATGATATTCGATATCCCGATATCCCGGGACCTATACACGATTGCTTTGATCTTAGCCGCGAACAACTCGTTCGAATTTCTATTTAAAAATGCATGCTTGCAACGCTTTGCACATTCAATCAAGATTGTTTCAATGTACTGAAGTAACTCATCCGTAGCGATCTTTGATCCTCCTCCATTGACAAACTGCTGGCACTCCTGCTTTCGGATTGCACGCCTGATCGGATTCCGCAGAACCTTCGAAACTGCAATACCACGTTTTCTCCTGCGTCCATTGAACATGGAAAACGCCGGCCTGCTGATGCGGATCAACTTTGAGCTGGGCATGGGCGTGTCTCCGGACCCGAGCACCACCGACCAGGAGCTGGCAGACGCCTTGCTCAGGTATGCTCAGCAAGTTCGCGAGCGGGTGCCGCCCGACCGGCTGCTGGAGTTCCGAGCGAGCCAAGGCTGGCAGCCGCTCTGCCAGTTTCTGGGCGGCCTCGACCAGCCTAGCGAGGAATTCCCCAGGCTAAACGACACGAGGTACTTTAGATGCTGCATTCACGCCATCCGAGTGGTCAGCACCGTCCTTGTGGCTGCACCGGTCGCGGTTGCGGTGTCGGCCGTTGCTGTGGGACTCTGGCTTCTTCTGTGAAGGCTTCATTCTTTAATGCGTGTGTAAATTCAGGCTGTAATGGAGCAACCGAGTAGTTACTGCTATCTGTTATCAGAATAAACAGATGCAATTGTAACCCTCATGGCAATCTCCTGGCAACAACATTTTCATTTTATTTTCGTTTTTCGTGTGTTGTGTCGTCTGTTTATACTATTCCTTTGAATTCTATCTCCATCCGAATGGTTTTTATTTTTTGTCTTGGATTTCGTATTTCAAAGTACTTATAATTCAATTTAACTATGGCTACATGTACTCGTAATTCAGAGTGTTTTATAACTTCGATTGTCATGTTTTACCTTAACCCGCCGTCACTAGTTTTTCAATACTCGATGTTATGTTATTACAATATTCTGTAAGATATGCTCTATTATACGCTCTACATACGTGCCTATTTATGCCCATTTTATCAGACACAAAGTGTTTTCGCGTCAGCAAGTATGCCATTTTTGTCAGACTTCTGATCAATTGTCTACATTGGAGTCCAAGGCCATTCTTCTAAACTGTTTTGTACATTTGTTAATACGCAGCATTTTTTATTTATGACATTCTTATTGCTCAGTGTATTGTTATAAGCACCAATAGTTATTTTATTTATTGGATTGCATGTATATTGAATATACTGTCTTTTTTGTGTTAACTATCGTTTACGGCAGGATCCTTGATGTTGCCAACACGAACAACTGAAGTAGACTGAATTCGACGCTACAGTTAGGTTTTTTAGAAATGAGCAAGAGGCTGGTAAGAAGCGTGTTTTTTCGTATCGGTAGTGCATTCGGTATGCTCTCGATAATTCATAGCGCTGAATATTGTTTTGCCATAGAAAAGTTCGGCTAAGGAAAATTCATGCCAGAAAAAATCGATTTCTCGACAGCTGTTGCGCCAGCGATGCGACATACATGCGTCTCCATCTCATTTCTAAGAAAATCGTGTGTAGCCACCTACTTCAACATGCTTGACCATCAGATCGAGTCCCACTGTTCTGCACAGTAATGGATCTCCAAATCCTCTCCGGTGTTTTGATTATTGCCATGCCTAGCGAGGATTTTCTCCGATTATTTTCATTTTAAAATCTTATATGGCCAATTTACAGTAAACCTCATGTTAAAGGCTAAAATTTGTTAATTTTCAGCGAAGAAGCCTGAGGGGTGCATGCCACAGTAATGGCCAAAGAAGCGAAGAGTGACCACCCCGATGTGACGCTGAAAGTGATTGGCGCCGCACCGGCACCACTTCGATTAAGCGCGCCCTCGAGCTGCTTCTCGGCGGGCGCTGCATGCACTTTGGCGAGATGATGGGCCATCGCAGGGATGACATCGTAATTTGGCTCGAAGCTTCGAAACGCGGCAGACTGGAGAAGGTTTGCTCGGTCGGGTAGAGCATACGGCAGTGCCAGGAAGCTGTGGCAGTGTGCAGTGAGCGGTTGTAGACTGACCGAGCTGAGCGGTTCATTTGGCATGGACTGGTTTGCAGATTTACCATGGTATCTCAGGTATCAGTCCTGGAGCCAGACTAGCGGTAAATCAGCGAATTTCAACAGTTTAAAGCCTGCTTGTTTTAAGTTAGTTTCATTTATCACCCAATAGCAGCGGATAAACCTCTTGCCAGTGCTTCATGCAATCGGTCCATTGAGTCTTGGCATGGTACCTGTTTGCGCGACTAGCGCGCATGAACGCCGAACCTTACGAAGAAGTGCACCTACGAAGGCCGTGCTCTACGCGATTTGTGCGAGTGCTCAGAATCAACTTAGTATGCACAACTGCTTCTTTCCTCGCTGTCCGTGAGACGACTGTTGTCTTGATTTGCGGCAGTGTACACAAAATTTACCGCTTGCAAACAAAAACGATCGTTGCTCTTCACCCAATCTTCCTTACAAGTACAGACGGAGGCTGACCGCTTGCTAAGAGGCTGCACTGCCTGTCTCGACTTCCCGGCTGCGGCCTTCTATGAGGACCTGATAAAGCACTACCCGCACACCAAGGTGCTGCTGACCATGCGGGACGAGTACTCCTGGGCTGCCAGTGTCAGAGCCACCATCATGTACAGCGTCTGGTGAGGCTCCTGTTGTGGTCTGTTTGCTGAGCGACGCCTTTAACGCTCTACACTCCCCTTCTACATGCATTTGCAGTACGTGGGACGAAATTCCGCGATTTCTCATCCGCCTGCTCAATGTCGAACAGGCCGGTCTGCTGATGCGCACCAGCTTTGAGCTGGGCATGGGCGTGTCTCCGGACCCGAGCACCACCGACCAGGAGCTGGCAGACGCCTTGCTCAGGTATGCTCAGCGAGTTCGCGAGCGGGTGCCGCCCGACCGGCTGCTGGAGTTCCGAGCGAGCCAAGGCTGGCAGCCGCTCTGCCAGTTTCTGGGCGGCCTCGACCAGCCTAGCGAGGAATTCCCCAGGCTAAACGACACGAGGTACTTTAGATGCTGCATTCACGCCATCCGAGTGGTCAGCACCGTCCTTGTGGCTGCACCGCTCGCGGTTGCGGTGTCGGCCGTTTCTGTGGGACTCTGGCTTCTTCTGTGAAGGCTACTTTTCAACTAAAGCATAACAACAGCTTAGCAACGGCGTAACGACAGTAGTGAAACATTATAACAATTTACAAATTATGAAAAGTTAACTACTCGTTAAGTATTTAACGCGTGGTTTTAGGAGTTTTTTAGCTATTCATGGGGGATTTCACATCAGCAGTTTGACAATATATTCTTCATTGTAGCGATTTAAAACCAGCTAGCAAGGAACCGGATACCATGCATAGTGATAACTGCAGTAAATTTAATAATTAATCTTATTGCTACTACTCATGCAATTACCATCGATGTCAACAGTCTCATATTGGTACCCTCGTACCATTGCGTGCATGGTACTTCGCGCTTGTTATATTAATAGTACTACGAGCTATATATAGTACCTTATAGTAGTACGTTATTGGTAGTACTATAGAAAGAGGTTAACTGCATGTACACACAAGAATACGATGAACTTCATACTCTATTGTCATACATAGGTTGGAGATTCTAACGCAGGTCTATCCACGAAAACATTTTCTGCGCACTTGGATTAAAAATACTTCATATGTTTTGCCCTACAGTCTACAATAACACAATATACTGTTGACGGCTGTCTCCTGACCTCGCAATGAGGAGAAGCTTCTAATGAGGCAATTTCTTGTTGCCGAGCCAACTCGATCTTCTTGTAGAAGTGATCGATCACTGCACAAAAGCTAAAAGTTGGTGGAAGGAGAAATTCAGCTTCCAATCTTTTGACAATGTCTCAATTGTAAAGCTGACAGTTGCGTGGAATACACTGGGGTGCAATTCACAGCCGTCGGAGCTGCTGTACATATTTTTAGCTTAGTATACGAAATTATGATTAAGTGAAATCTGTTTCAGTGTACATATACCAAACTCATCATAAAGTGTACAGTGTTCACGAAATATTGTTCCAGACTCATCATTAACTGTACAGTATTCATGGCATATTGTACCAGACTCATCATTAACTGTACAGTATTCATGGCATATTGTACCAGACTCATCATTAACTGTACAGTGTTCATGGCATATTGTACCAGACTCATCATTAACTGTACAGTATTCATGGCATATTGTACCAGACTCATCATTAACTGTACAGTATTCATGGCATATTGTACCAGACTCATCATTAACTGTACAGTATATTCATGGCACATTGTACCAGACTCATCATTAACTGTACAGTGTTCATGGCATATTGTACCAGACTCATCATTAACTGTACAGTGTTCATGGCATATTGTACCAGACTCATCATTAACTGTACAGTGTTCATGGCTACTCGTACTGTACCAGATTCGGGACAAACTGTACAAAAATCTAGCTACCGTATTCCGTACGCCTTACACAAGGTAAGCCCAAGGACCACTAGAAGTTACCGTTGTATAACGGTAACTTCTAGTGGTCCTTGGGTAAGCCACTGACAATTGGTTTTTTTATTTCAGTAATCGAGAAAAACACAATGCTTAAACCAATAGAATTGAACAGATTTTGCTCAAGTGACCGAATAATATTGACCCGTGATTAAAAATCTACGAAATTCGTTTATTTTGACCGAAGAGTAAGGATCAATGTGTTTATAGTTACTATTAGAAGATCGAATGTATCCGAAAAGCAGATGTATTCCGTCTTGCTTCTGCTTTTTGCAACAGTAGCTGGCAGGGCAAGTAGTGCCAATTCTTTAAGCGCCTGAAAGGAGCCCAAAGTGAACAAAACCTTTGGGAGGGAGTTTAGCGTCATTCAACAACAACAACAACAACAAAAATACGCTGTCAGTCCTTAAAGAAAACAGCATCACGGGGACGTGGACATTATCATTCAACTGTGCTTTTGAGTTGTTTCTGTAAAACATTGCGTCATACATTAAAAGAATCGTACAGGATTGCAAAATGTACATGATATCCGACGATTCCACACGCCACAAGCAATCACACCATCGTCTTGGACTTCTCGATCCTGATGCGCCTGGTCAGGGCCAGCCAGCAGCCGGCTGTGGCCAGGTAGGCGCCTGCGGCCACCCAGGCTGTGATCACCGACCAGCCCAGGGAGGCGCTGCGGTGAGTTGAGTTGCAGAACTGCAGTGGATGATAGGATAGTTGCGGCGTTCGTATCAGTTAATTTGCAATATCCTGCTGCTGACTACCAATTCCCAGCAACGGCTGTTTTGGGCTGCTGACTCCCGATTCCCAGCAGTGTCTGTTTTGTGCTGCTGACTCCCGATTCCCAGCAGTGTCTGTTTTGGACTGCTGACTCCCGATTCCCAGCAGTGTCTGTTTTGGGCTGCTGACTCCCGATTCCCAGCAGTGTCTGTTTTGGGCTGCTGACTCCCGATTCCCAGCAGTGTCTGTTTTGGGCTGCTGACTCCCGATTCCCAACAGTGTCTGTTCTGGGCTGCTGACTCCCGATTCCCAGCAGTGTCTGTTTTGGGCTGCTGACTCCCGATTCCCAACAGTGTCTGTTTTGGGCTGCTGACTCCCGATTCCCAACAGTGTCTGTTCTGGGCTGCTGACTCCCGATTCCCAACAGTGTCTGTTCTGGGCTGCTGACTCCCGATTCCCAACAGTGTCTGTTCTGGGCTGCTGACTCCCGATTCCCAACAGTGTCTGTTCTGGGCTGCTGACTCCCGATTCCTAGCAGTGTCTGTTTTGGGCTGCTGACTCCCGATTCCCAACAGTGTCTGTTCTGGGCTGCTGACTCCCGATTCCCAACAGTGTCTGTTCTGGGCTGCTGACTCCCGATTCCCAACAGTGTCTGTTTTGGGCTGCTGACTCCCGATTCCTAGCAGTGTCTGTTTTGGGCTGCTGACTCCCGATTCCCAACAGTGTCTGTTTTGGGCTGCTGACTCCCGATTCCCAACAGTGTCTGTTTTGGGCTGCTGACTCCCGATTCCTAGCAGTGTCTGTTTTGGGCTGCTGACTCCCGATTCCTAGCAGTGTCTGTTCCGTCTGTCTGTCCACTTCCGTTCTTGCACAATGGAAGCATCTTTCTATTGTTCAACTGCTTCAAGAGCCGCTTCCTGCCTCATGCACAGGAAAAAAACCTAAGTCAGTCTCTCTCTTCCCCCTTCATCAGCTCAGTCTGCATCTGTGGCAGCATCTGATGCTGCTGCAGCTGGTATCCTGTCTTCTCCGGTCGGAAATCGGATTGAATTTCTTCATCTAGAAGGAATTCTGATTTGGCTGATGGAATGCATTCTGCTGTTGTCGCTCCTCACCCTGCTCCTGGATACCAATACCTTTAAGTCAACTCACCATACAGGCTGTCTCCTACCTGTAATTCTCTGCACTGCGCAGCATAAGCTATATCCTCTCCACACATCCCTGCCACACATGTCCATGGATGCCCTCCAATTTTTTGTCAAACTCTTTTGGCATCCTTTTTCCGCGCTCTCAGCACTCGAGCTTTCCGATCTCCGCTCTCCAGCTCTACTCACCATTTCCGGAGTCTTGATTAGAGAGTAGCAAGCACACTGAGGACAGGCGTCGATCTGCGGCTTTTTAATCATCCTTGCCACCTTCTCGTGCTGTATGGAGTTGCTGAAGACGATGAATATGCCTGGAAAACAGCCCACGCAGTTTTGACTCATTACACAGGCACAGGTGCTATCAAAATTGAGGTGCAGAGCGGACTACGGACTTACCTGCTGTCAGGTTTAGCACGCTGGTGACCATGATCGATGGTACAACCCTGGCCAGCAGGCCGATCGCTCCCGTTACCATGGACGCCGCTACGCATAGCAGCACTACGATGCAACACGCCATTGCATTGTTCTGCATCTCTGAAATTTGAATGCGTGCGGCGCCTCTGTGCCAAAGTCACCTTTATCAGCAAATATCCTAGCTGTACTACTTGATAGTGCTTGATTTTTGTGAAACCGAAACTAGTTCTGCCTGAGTCAGACTTCACACCCTGCCCCATTACACTCCATTCCTTTGACACCCACCTCACACCCTGCCCCATTCCACTCCATTCCTTTGACACCCACCTCACACCCTGCCCCATTCCACTCCATTCCTTTGACACCCACCTCACACCCTGCCCCATTCCACTCCATTCCTTTGACACCCACCTCACACCCTGCCCCATTCCCCTCCTTTCCCCTTCATTCTCCTTCTCGTTCTGTACATACTGCTAATGCAACGCTTTACTTACTCATAATTTGCGATTCAGATGAGTTCTCCGTCTTGTCCAGCAGATCCCGGATGCTGCTGTAACCCGATATGTAGCTGAAGCACGTATTGTTTCGAATTAGCATGCTGTATGTCGAGCAGTAGTCTGAGTAGTCCGAGTTTGTACCGGCTGAAAATACAGATTAGAGACCTCAATTTTCTCTTCTTCCTTCGCTTTAAAAGTGCATTTTCTTGTGTGCCCATTGTGTGACTCAGACTTGAAAGCTAATTGCCTAAAGAAAATCGGCTAGTACTGAAGTTTCTTAAATCAATCATTTCCGCTGCAAGCGACGATGCACCCACACCAGAATATTAAAACCTGCTTGCCCCTTGCTTCCATAATGAAGTTGCTGAAACTAAGCGCCTCAGGAGAATGGTGGATCAACTGAGGTTGAGCACCTCGGGAGAATGATGGATCAACTGAGGCTAAGCACCTCGGGAGAATGATGGATCAACTGAGGCTAAGCACCTCGGGAGAATGATGGATCAACTGAGGTTGAGCACCTCGGGAGAATGATGGATCAACTGAGGTTGAGCACCTCGGGAGAATGATGGATCAACTGAGGTTGAGCACCTCGGGAGAATGATGGATCAACTGAGGTTGAGCACTTCAGCAGAATGAAGAAATAACTGATGAACCTCAAGAACATGAGTGAGCTTTGAGGAGAGCACCAAAAGCTCCAGTCTTCGACGCGTCCCACAAACCCACAGGCGGAGTTCACTCGGTCGCAGAGGCTCCACATGCTGGCGTAGACATTCAGCAGGCAGAAGCCGGTCGCGGTCCCGTTGGCGGTGGAGTTGCCGGCGGGCAGCAGCACCAGCCCCGTCTGCTGTCCGGACTCAGAGAACAGCGGCCGGGGCTGCTGCCACTGGGTCGAGCCCGCCGCGGCCAGAGTCCGGTTCACCTGGCCGAAGTCGAAAGTCACGGACTCCCAGTAGGCGGTGCAGACGCTCAGCGCCAGCAGCAGGCAGCTGACGCCGCTGCAGCCAGCCGCGGCCACCGCCAGGCCGCAGACCTCGGCGCCGCCGCAGGCTCCAAAACTGGGCGTGGATTTTTTCCCCTTCCCGTCCTCTCCGGTCCGTAGCCCAATCGCTGACGAAGTCATGCCGCTTGCAGAGGCTGCTCAGCTGTGTCTGATCTCTCGAACTGAAAGATGTCGGATGCTGGGAGCAGTTTGAACCGGCTCGGCCGCTATACTGTCTATAGTGGCAGCGGTGGCAAGGCCTGCACGGAGCTCTGTAGCCGTCTGTTTTTAATGAGATTCCCTCTGCCCCTCTTCTCAGTCCCCCCAAATCCTCCAGCTCCCGCACCGTCCCGACCCTCCAATCCGGCGCCTGTGGGCTGCTCAACTCCCACCGGGATAGGCCACCGGCTGGAAGGGCAGGGAAGGCAGCCCCAGGTCAGCAGCCCTCTGCCCCGGTGCGCTGTTTATGCTCACTCGCTCCCTCTCGCCTCGCCCAACGCTGCCCCCCCCCCAGCAGACGGTCTCTCCAGCCTCCATCTGCGTCCCCAATTGCTGTTTTTGTCATCAGCTCCACACTCTGCGTTTCCTCTCGGCCTTTTCCTAACCACTCCATTTTACCATTTCATCTCCGGCAGGCAGAGCAGCTCCCAGACCTCCATCAGTTGTGTTACCAGCGAGTAGCCTTGGCAACGGGGCTAAAATTACCCACGCAACTCTTCCGTGTGTGCACACCATCGCTTTATTTGTGTACTGTCAGCTGTTTGGAGCAGTTTCCTTTGGCGTCTTACTATGATGAATATTTTGGTTTGAGATGCGATGAGATTGATGAGATGTGACGAAATAAGACGCGATGAGTTGCATTGAGATGAGAGATTAGACGAAATTTAACTTTAAAAAGGTAAGCTTAGATAAGGACTTTCAGAGTGACAGGTAAGCGCATACTCCCATAGCTGTAGAGCAGTGCCTGAGCATTGCGTGGCCTGCTGCAAGTACAGCTCAGCTCAATAAGTGTTTTACCCGTCTCCCTCACCTCTCCAGTTCACAGGTCTGCAAATTCTCAAGCACCCCCTCCCTCTTCCGCACTGCACAGCTCTCAATAATTGTGAGCCAGCAATTTTATGAGTCCAGCAAATCAAAGTGACTCAGCGCGAGACCGCGGCCCGGTCTGAAACTACTGCAGACAGTTTGGCCTTGAAATTGGCCCACATCAGTCCGGCTCCGCTCTATGCATGGCTTTGGGAAGGCAAACATGCGTGCCCTCAGGGGGGCGTTAGCTGCAGCCTGCGAGACCTGAGCACGTGAAGCAGAAATAATCGATCCAGTTTTGGCCGCTTCGTGATTCAACTTTCTCTGAGCATGCAGAGTGAGGGGGAGAGAGTAGAGCTGGGGGAGAGGAGTGGAAAAGTCTGCCTAGAGACTAATTGCATGGTTACCGCTCCCAGAGGAGTGCAGTACTGGAATTTCCCCCAGCCTGGTAACGCACTAATATGCGCCTAAAGCTTTACCGAATGCCCATAACTTCCTATTAGCTGCTATATGGTGAGAATTGTAATTAGTGCTTTTCATTTAATTAGGAGGCAAGCTGAGCAAAATTTAACAAACTTGATGCATTCTTCCTCCACCAATTATCATTTCAATATCGGTCAAAATGCACGGGTTTAATTAAAATATGAATCGCGTTTTAAATGCAGATGGAATGACGACTAATTGTGCGACTAATGAAGTCGGGTCTGCTCAGACTGGGACTGTGTATTTAAAAAAAAATTAATAACAGAAATAGGCATTGAAAACACGGGGGGGGGCATTGCGTTCTACTTGAGAGTAGCATGAAAAGAACATTGTGAACCGGTGTACTGTGTGCATTGGTTGGGCGCTGCATGCTTTCGATTTCGACCGAATTCACAACGGGCAAAATGTTAATAGAGAATTTCAATTTCACCAACAAGTGGAGGCAGCAAATATGAATTATGTAATAATAATAATAATAATAATAATAATAATAATAATAGTAATAACAATAATAATAATAGTAATAATACTGAATTGACTTCACAAAGTGCACCAGGCTACTCTGGCATATATTCGTATGGGAAATATCCTATTTTAAGTACAACAAGCACTTCAAGCTTCATGCAGTGTTCCGGATAAAGAGTTGGGGTGCAATTTGTGACGAGAAAATCACATCACACACTACTGGCCAATGCTTAGTACAAATAGTATGAGACGGTCATGAAAAAATCAACAACTTCTACTCAAAGGCTGACAAGGCGAGTGAAGCGAATGAGTTTCAACCAACTGTATTCGAGATTCAGATAAAATCGCTGGCCGATATGTTTCGAAAGTATTGATAGTGAAGCTTTACAAAAAGCCGACTCATACTACTGAACCAGATGAACAGTAGTAGAACGTAAATGATTGTCTATAAAATGTGCGCGAATTGTTGCGCAATCACCAATTGTTGGCGCCTCATTCACTTGCGATTGGTGCGAAATTTCAGTGGCGGCGGCGGCGCGTTCAGGTTGATCTGCGGCAGGCGCATCAGCACCGCGGCCTCCTGGTCCTCGTATTTGCTGCAGCCGCCCACCAGCTTGTCCCACCAGGTCCTCTTCACGCAGACGGGCCTGGGCAGCAGGCCGAAACAGGGCATGCGCAGGCTGTAGAAGAAATAATACAGTACGCTCTTGGCCTGCGCGTCCTTGGAGGCTTGCAGACATTTCAGGAAGCTGAAGGACGTCACGAGGGAGGCGACGGCAAGGATGTCTTACAAATAGATGGACGGTAAACTGGCGTTTCTTAGAAAAGATTTGAAGGCTGACTGGGTAGTGTATTTCACGCTTAACCCAGTCACTCACAAATACAAATCTTGTCAGCACAGAGATACGAGCTAGATAGTTGTAAACAGCTCTGCACTTGCTTCCAGCGCTATTTATAGTTTGCAGTTCAACAGACTGCATGCGATTACTGAGCAATTTTGTGTCATTGTTAACCTGCTGGCGCCCTTGGTGCTGGCGCCCCTTGGTGCTGGCGCCCCTTGGTGCTGGCGCCCCTTGGTGCTGGCGCCCCTTGGTGCTGGCGCCCCTTGGTGCTGGCGCCCCTTGGTGCTGGCGCCCCTTGGTGCTGGCGCCCCTTGGTGCTGGCGCCCCTTGGTGCTGGCGCCCCTTGGTGCTGGCGCCCTTGGTGCTGGCGCCCCTTGGTGCTGGCGCCCCTTGGTGCTGGCGCCCTTTAGTGCTGGCGCCCTTTAGTGCTGGCGCCCTTTAGTGCTGGCGCCCCTTAGTGCTGGCGCCCCTTGGTGCTGGCGCCCCTTGGTGCTGGCGCCCCTTGGTGCTGGCGCCCCTTGGTGCTGGCGCCCCTTGGTGCTGGCGCCCCTTGGTGCTGGCGCCCCTTGGTGCTGGCGCCCCTTGGTGCTGGCGCCCCTTGGTGCTGGCGCCCCTTGGTGCTGGCGCCCCTTGGTGCTGGCGCCCCTTGGTTCTGGCGCCCCTTGGTGCTGGCGTCCCTTGGTGCTGGCGCCCCTTGGTGCTGGCGCCCCTTGGTGCTGGCGCCCCTTGGTTCTGGCGCCCCTTGGTGCTGGCGTCCCTTGGTGCTGGCGCCCCTTGGTGCTGGCGCCCCTTGGTGCTTGCTCTAATCCTCAATCAAAACCCCTGGCTACGCCCCTCCCTGACTGCAGACCCATGAAGCTAAATTGTGCGATAGGTAGACCATAGTTGACTAGTAACCCAGATTTGCAAGAGCTCACTCGGGTTAGCTCAAAGCTGAATAAATTTTCAGCAAGTGTAATCATTAGTCATGAAGCAAAGCAGCTCTTCAAATTATAATTGTTGTATTTACAGAGTCCTAGCCAAAGGAACTCAGAAGCACTCACCTGTTATCGCACTCGCAGTGCGACAGCGTAAACAGGAAGGTATTTTTGAAATTGTATTTCACCTCGCTAGGCCGAACGTACACGCCGCAGTAGTCGTGCTGGCGGCAGCATTTGTCAGTCTCGAATGCGCTGCCGAGGTCGCTGAAATTCCTCGCGATGTTGCCTGCGGGCAGCGGCAGCGGAAACTTCTATGCATGTACATTGTGCAAATCATTAAATAGCATTCCCAACCCCAGTTTTTCGAGCTATCTCTACATGGCACGAAGTGTCAGTCTTGCTTGCTCTGTTTGCTGGCAAGCCTCAAAGCGCGGAGCAAAAAATCTTTCCTTGCCTCGTGTATTTAAACTCCCGCGTGTCTCGTCCCACTTGGCTGCTGACTAACAGCGAAGTCAATCGATTTCGGCTGTCTATGGCTAAGAATCTACGCTTTCGAGGGGGGGGGCAGATTTTAACAGCGGGTTTTATGCCCGAGAATTTTGATCTACCGTGCCAAGCTTGGCCATAGATAAAAGAATTGAAAGTGGGCAAAGCAGGTATTTAGTACCTGTTAAGGTAAAGGAGACCAATCTTCATTCTACAAAAAGAGCGAAGTTTGTGTGAATGAGCAGGCAGACTTGGCCTTCACTTTTAAAATGTTTATAGCCTGGCATTAGTCAAGTTCAAGTTAATGACTTGAAAACAGCCAACAAGCCGGTCTGAGGGATCCCACCGTAAACATAAAATGAGTTAATCCGACCCTGCCATGCAGTAAATTGGAATACAAATAAGAACACGTAGCAAAGCGTGGGGCGTGACAATAAAACTGACGGGCAGGCAGGCATGGGGTGGGTGCGTTTTCCCTTGAGCGTACTCGCCCCCAGTCGCCTCAGCCCAGATTTTAAGTGCGCCTGCACTTTATAAACCGAGAGTGTACGCCCGCTGACGCACCGGCTCACGTGATCGCACTTAGTCTGAACCTTGCGAGTTAAATTTAGAAACAGGATACTCCATTGTACGGTGTACGCTGCCACTGACTTTGAGCTATAAAAACAGTGTCAGTCAGTTAAGTGCTAAAACTTCCCATGACGTAGGTGGGTCGATCCAGAAAGCCAGACGATTGTAAAAAAACATTCTTAAAACTGGAATCTCGCGTGTTGAAAATCTGAGAGGGAGGGAGTTAAGTGAGGAATTGGGGACAGGCAGCACTCACCCGCTCCGCACCACTTGGTGCCGCTGTGAATAGGAAATCTCGGCCCGGAGCCGCCAAACTTCACCTTCTTGCCCTCGTAGTCGTGGAATTTCCCGTCTTCCGGTAGGGGATTATCCGACAACCCGTTCTGCTGCTCACTGAAGCTTTCTGTAGGCAATAGCAAACATAGCAGCAGTAGAAACAATAGTTGACAATTGCTAGAGCCAGACTGAGCCGACCGATGCGATGCCGGCATTGTTGCAAGTTCAGATAAGAAGCTCTTGATTAAATAGATAGTGTAGTATTCAGTTTAGTGTCACTTTGAAAAGGTTACGCCGTGGGCCCTCCTATCGTTTTTATAGGCTAAGGGAGGAGGGGTGGTGGGGCGGAGGAGGGGTGGGGGCCACAGGGGCCAACCGGGTGCTTCTCCCCTGCCCCCAGCCAGATTTCAGTATTCTGAATCATATTGCCGGCCGCCATTAATTTGTAGAGGCTGTCTGCAAAGTTTCACCGATTTCGTTTTTATCTGTAGATGTTGGTGCGCTTGAACTGCTGGCGTGGCCGCTAACTAAGGGAATGATGCGGAGCTGTCAGTCAGTTAAACACTCAGGCATTTCGTGAGCTGTCCATCAAACTTAGTGAAGTAAAAGAGATTTAGTGGATTGTTAAGTGTGTGGGCGCTAAAAATATTATCCTTTTGGAATCCGTCAGAAATCAGAATTAACGAGAAAATTCCCCATTTACACCTGGAACAATCAAACTAATTGCTCTTACAATCAGCTTAATCAATGATCCCAATTACGGGCATTCCAATGAGCCTCATGTGGTCCAGATTTAAAGATTGGCTCTATTTGATAAAGGCATTCCATGTGCTGTCTTACGTTGGGTTTTATACTATGAAATGCCAATTCACGATCTGCTTGAAATACCAAGCATTCCAAATGCGGATTGATGAAGAAAAGTGCAAACTGCAATCTGCTTTTGCAACTAATTGCTTCTTTTCTAGTTTAAATATTGAATAGATGTTTTGTAAATTATCATTATATTTGTAGCTGAACCTCTGCCTACACTTTATTTTACTAATATTTGCCATATTCATATCATGAACTCATTGTCAACAGCTCAGTTTATTTGTATATGAGTCCCCACTCCTTGTCAGGCAGATCTTCCAGCTGGTCCATTAATGTGAGTCGGCAGAGTTGGATCCGGGAGGTCAAGGAAATTATTTGGCAGTTGAGAGAGGGGGTGGCTGGCCACAGAGTGAACGGAGAGAGGGGGTGGCTGGCCACAGAGTGAACGGAGAGAGGGGGTGGCTGGCCACAGAGTGAACGGAGAGAGGGGGTGGCTGGCCACAGAGTGAACGGAGAGAGGGGGTGGCTGGCCACAGAGTGAACGGAGAGAGGGGGCGGCTGGCCGCAGTGAGCGGAGAGAGGGGGCGGCTGGCCACAGTGAGCGGAGAGAGGGGGTGGCTGGCCACAGTGAGCGGAGAGAGGGGGTGGCAGGCCGCAGTGAGCGGAGAGAGGGGGTGGCTGGCCACAGAGTGAGTGGCCAGTGATCCTGCTCGCGGCAGCAGAAGTCCGTGACAGATACAAAACCAAGATCGACTTTGCGATGGGAATTTCTAAGAGTTGGTAAGATTGATGAGGTTGAGCTGTAATCAGCACTACCAGGCTGAGCTGAATGAGTGACAGAGTGCTCGTAAATATTGCAAAAATTGCTAAAAAGGTTGGCAGCTTTTACTTGATTTGGGCGACTCTGTGAAAGACTGACCGCGGGGACTGGGATAGGCAGATAAGTCAGACGAGTCAGTCAGTCAGACAGACAGACAGACAGACAGACAGACAGACAGACAGACAGACAGACAGACAGACAGACAGACAGACAGACAGACAGACAGACAGACAGACAGACAGACAGACAGACAGACAGACAGACAGACAGACAGACAGACAGACAGACAGACAGAAACTCACCCTCGCCGCACCACCCCGTGCCGCGAATGGTGGTGGGAAACAGGCTCAGGAAACGATAGGCAGTGTCGAGCTCCACTTCTCTCCGCATGTCGAAGAGCGAAGAGTGTTCGATGGCTGCCTGGGCGGCGGCGCTGAGAGTCAGCATCAAGCTGGCGATCAGCATCACAGGCTTCGTCATCGAAGGAATCGGCAATCGATGTAAAGCTACTGAGGTCCGATTGATCGGTAGCGCAAGCATTAGCGTGAGCTATACTTGTATTGACGAGTGCCAGCTATATCAGGTTAACAGAAAAACTGTAGCAGTTATTGGTTTTCTCGATAATTTGCTAAATAATTTTCCGCTGAAAATCGATGGCCTTAGGAAGGAAATTGGAAATGAAATTAGGAACAGGAAATTGCCTTACTTTGTTTTTAACAAAATGGACGACTATTATAATTAATTTTGGACTTCTTTTTATTTTATTCCCACGGTCCTCACGGTCTCCCTCCTCCCCTGCCTCCTCCGCTGCCTCTACTGCCTCCTCCGCTGCCTCTACTGCCTCCTCCTCTGCCTCTACTGCCTCCTCTGCCTCTACTGCCTCCTCTGCCTCTACTGCCTCCTCTGCCTCTACTGCCTCCTCCCCTGCCTCTACTGCCTCCTCCCCTGCCTCCTCCGCTGCCTCCTCCGCTGCCTCTACTGCCTCCTCCGCTGCCTCCTCCGCTGCCTCTACTGCCTCCTCCGCTGCCTCCTCCCCTGCCTCCTCCGCTGCCTCCTCCGCTGCCTCTACTGCCTCCTCCGCTGCCTCTACTGCCTCCTCTGCCTCTACTGCCTCCTCCTCTGCCTCTACTGCCTCCTCTGCCTCTACTGCCTCCTCCTCTGCCTCTACTGCCTCCTCCTCTGCCTCTACTGCCTCCTCCGCTGCCTCTACTGCCTCCTCTGCCTCTACTGCCTCCTCCTCTGCCTCTACTGCCTCCTCTGCCTCTACTGCCTCCTCCTCTGCCTCTACTGCCTCCTCCGCTGCCTCTACTGCCTCCTCCGCTGCCTCTACTGCCTCCTCCGCTGCCTCTACTGCCTCCTCCTCTGCCTCTACTGCCTCCTCCGCTGCCTCTACTGCCTCCTCTGCCTCTACTGCCTCCTCCTCTGCCTCTACTGCCTCCTCCCCTGCCTCCTCCGCTGCCTCCTCCGCTGCCTCTACTGCCTCCTCCGCTGCCTCCTCCGCTGCCTCTACTGCCTCCTCCGCTGCCTCTACTGCCTCCTCCGCTGCCTCTACTGCCTCATCCGCTGCCTCCTCCGCTGCCTCCTCCACTGCCTCCCCCGCTGCCTCCTCCACTGCCTCCTCCGCTGCCTCTACTGCCTCCTCCGCTGCCTCCTCCGCTGCCACTGCCACAAAGTCACAAGAAACAGCAACAATGTATTTTTCTTTTTATTTCCATCACTCATCAGATGGTACTCATAGTAATTAGCGCAGGCTGACAAAGTTGCGCTTGTTCTTCGGCTGGTTTTTGAGCAGCTGATCAATCGGTATCGTCTGCGGTAGCTGCATGAGCCGCTCGGTTGGCTGGTCCTCGAACTTGGCGCAGCTGCCAGAGATGAACCGCCGCATGCAGACCTGCCGCTGCACCAGAGCAAAGCAGGGCACCCGCAGCGTCACCCACAAGTAGCGGTACATACTGTCTGCTTGGGAATCCTTTGACGCCTTCAGGTACCGCAGGAAACTGTCGGTGAGGGAGAGCGCGATATCTTTTACTGGATCTAGGTGAGATTTCTTCAGTAGGATCAAATCCCAATGGGATGTCTCCAGTAGGATCAGATCCCAGTGGGATGTCTTGAGTAGGATCAGATCCCAGTGGGATGTCTTGAGTAGGATCAGATCCCATTGGGATGTCTTCAGTAGGATCAGATCCCATTGGGATTTCTTCAGTAGGATCAGATCCCATTGGAATGTCTTCAGTAGGATCATATCCCATTGGGATGTCTTCAGTAGGATCAGATCCCAGTGGAATTTCTTCAGTAGGATCAGATCCCATTGGAATGTCTTCAGTAGGATCAGATCCCATTGGGATGTCTTCAGTGGGATGTCCCCAGTCAGATCAGATCCCAGTGGGATGTTTCAGAGAGCAGGTTTTCAAATGCAATCTAAGGCACTAAGGAACTCTAATTTAATGCACTACATGTATCCAGAACATCTCACACATGTCGCACCCGCAGCGTGACAGGGTGAACCAAAAGTGATTGTAAAATTTGTACTTAGTCTCGTGGCTGTGGATCTGCACCGAGTAGTAGTCGTGCTCAGGTTGTCAAAAAACTCCTATATTACTTGAAATATAGCAACATATTTCATACTACAATATACTTCAGCAATATTTCCTGAAATATGAAGACTTGTCACGTGGGGTTGAACTTCAGGGCACCTCTTGTTCCTTATTGAGGCTCTCTTACTGAATACCCCTACTCGCTATGAGGCTCTAGTGTGCACCCCTGCCCGCTATGAGGCTCTAGTGTGCACCCCTGCCCGCTATGAGGCTCTAGTGTGCACCCCTGCCCGCTATGAGGCTCTAGTGTGCACCCCTGCCGGCTATGAGGCTCTAGTGTGCACCCCTGCCGGCTATGAGGCTCTAGTGTGCACCCCTGCCCGCTATGAGGCTCTAGTGTGCACCCCTGCCCGCTATGAGGCTCTAGTGTGCACCCCTGCCCGCTATGAGGCTCTAGTGTGCACCCCTGCCCGCTATGAGGCTCTAGTGTGCACCCCTGCCCGCTATGAGGCTCTAGTGTGCACCCCTGCCCGCTATGAGGCTCTAGTGTGCACCCCTGCCCGCTATGAGGCTCTAGTGTGCACCCCTATGAGGCTCCGCTATGAGGCTCTTGTGTGCACCCCTGCCATCACGGTACTTCAAAGTGCCGAGTTTCTCACCCGCCCCGCACCACTTGGTGCCGCTGTGGATGAACAGGCTGGCATCCTTCGCCCCGGAGGCCATGCAGCGGCATGGATTAGTTATAGTAAATGATTCAATTGGTGCCACTGCTATCAAGCAGAGCCTCAGTTCCACCAGCCGATCCTGCAACTAAAATGCCATTCAAGAACCATCAGCTTTTTTAATAAATCTACAAAGTCAAAATTTTACCCGGATGACAAAATGGCTTTTCGGAGTGGTTCAAATGATGATTATTATGTTCCAATTTTACGTTAATCTTCTATAACGGAGTATCAATAATTTTGTGGATACTTTGTCTTGAAAAGCGGTTAGTTTTCACCTCAATTTGTTAGTCAGCTTAAAGCGATTACGAATTTAATTTATTTTGTTATTGCAATTTTTAACACAATTTTGTGACATTCATTCATCGATGATGCGAAAACTGTGTGGCTTGTTTGCTCAGTTCACTCACAAGAGCCAAGACTACTGTGAGTAGTCTAGTGCCTGAATTCTTCACTTATTAGTATACATTGCGGAAAGCTTGCTGTAAGTAAATGCGAGCGAAATCCTCCGTCTGCATCTGTTGCCAAGGAGCTCAGCTCGGGTCTCTCGGGAGCCTGTATAGGGGAATGAAAACTGCTTCTCGAATCCAGGTGCTAATGCCAGTGAACAAGCCTATGCTGATTATCAGGTGACAAAACCAGACTGGAGCTGGCAGTTCAGCTAATGGCGCAGGTCGAACCCCCGCTGCCGCCTCCGCTGCCGCCTCCGGAGCCGTGGCCGAGCACCTGCAGCTGGTACACCAGGCCGTTCTTGGCCAGGTACACAGTGCCGCTCCGCTCCCTGTCCGAGCACAGAGCGGTGACGCCCTCGTTGTCCTTGTGGCAGACCCGCTGGCACTCGGGCACCCAGCCCTGGCTGGAGGCCCCGGGCACCCGCCGGGTCCAGTACAGCACGTACAGCGAGCCCTCCTGGCTGGCCGCGTTCACCGTCAGCAGGCGGCCCTCGCTCAGGCCGAGCAGCTGGCTGGGCATCAGGCGTTCGAACCGCCAGGCGGACGGCTTCAGCCAGGAGTTCACCTCGCCAATTCCTTTGGGATCGTGGGAGCGCATGGAGAGCAGGAAGCCGCCGTTGCCGCCCCACTGGCCGGAGACCCACGTCTCGTTTGAGTCCCAGCAGCACGAGATCTGCGGTTGGTTTAACGGGTTAGTACAGGGATAAGTTGCCTCGTCCTGCATCAGGGACATTCTCAAAATACTACAGAGCTGCTTCTCGGACTCGGATAGAGTGAGGGAGCATCGGATCTCAAACGTTTATCAAAGGTTGCATTTTAAAGCAAATGCGATCAAGCCCTTAGAAATATGAATGACTGACCCTTGAAGTCCTCAAACCCGCTCACCTGTTTAGGAATCTTGTCCCAATCGATGTCCAGGTGGAACAGATGCTTCAAATCGCTGCTGAGCTTCACAATCCGACTGATGGCCTTGCGCTGGCCGCAGTAGCACAGGAAGATGCCGCCAGACTGGTCGAAGTCGAAGCCGCTCACGTGACCGTCATTGTAGACCTTGTAGCTGAGCAGCTGGCCCATGGAGTTGGTCATGACCAGGCAGCCAGCGGTGAGCTCAGAGGCCTCGAGCACCAGGTTGCCGGAGGCGTACATCAGGTCGCGGGTCTGCAGGCGCACGCAGCTGATCCGGAAGTCGCTGTAGCCGCTCGGCAGCACCCGGAAGCTGCGTCGACAGCGCAGCCGGCCGGCGCCACCGCCGCCGCCAGACGAAGAGAAGGAGGCTGAGGATGACGCAGAGGCGGCGGTTGAGGCGGAGTTGAGCAGTTCGAACAGGTACACGAAGTAGCCGTCCGTCACAGCGAGGCAGTCGTCCTTGGCGGCCATGCTCACCACCGGGGAGCGCACAATTGGTGCCAGGTCGCTGAGCACGGTGAGCTGCACGGGCAGGCAGAGGCTCTCGTCGAAAACGAATCGCGGCTCGTCTTTGACGTCGCAGAAGCTGAAGCCGTCGCTGCAGAGCTGCATCATCAGCTGGCTGCGCTCGTCCTGCTCGTCCTGCAGCTCCTGCAGCCTCTGCTCACTGATGTCGTCTTCGTCCTCGACACACGGCGGCGCTGCAGCTCCATCGTCATAGTCGAATCCGCTGCAGCCGCCTACGTCGCGAGAGAGTCCCAGCAGGTCGGCGCCCGCGTACGGGCAGCGGCGCGACTCTGGAAGCTGCGAGGTGGCAGGGAAGGGGAGAACTGACGGTTGAGCTCATGCAGTGGCTGCTGATTCTGGTAGTTGGGTGAATTGGGGCTTGCCATGCGATTCCCCAAGGCACAGAGAAAGTCAGGGCCGCTGTACACCCTGTGTGAGCGCGTGTGAGTGCGTGCCTGTGTACTGTATTGGTGCGCTTGTCTGTGCTCAGAAGTCTCACGAGAGGAATGGGCGGAATCGCCTCAGCGCTGGTAGGGGAAGGTAGCTTGTATTTTCTATTTATACGTGCAGGTCGGTAGAAAAGGTAGTGCGTGAGCACACTTGGTGAGGCCCAGCTTAGCGGTTGAGTCCGCCTGTCGAATATTGAAATATTAATAAATCAGACTCGAGCTCCGAGTCTTCAAGTCACGAAACTGGGAATCCGTCTTCGTAGTGAGTCGATCTGCTTGACTGAACAAATTTCTCACTCGTGAACATACTACTGACTTATGAGTAGCATCCGTCGTCCGGCTTTATCGGCGTGTTTCAAAACTGGCAGGCAAGTCTGATTACGCAGGGCTCCACCGCTCCGACATCAATTCGCCCTAATGAGCGGCAGCAGCGACGGGGGAGTTGGAAACAGGGCCTCTGCATCTCGTTGAGCCCCCCATTGTGGTACTGCAGAGAGCAGAAAACATGCAAATTTCTGCTTATTGACAGACTCGAGAGCAACGCTTCCCGCCCCATCATCGCGGATTACGCAAGTGTCTCCTTCGATTAGCGCCGCGCGTCGGCCCGCAGCCAGTTGGCAAGTTTTAATGGACAACTCAGCGCTATCAGCTCAAAAAAGCACTTTAGCCTGTCAACATCAATTTGACTGGGGCGGAGGGCATCGGAGAGAGCTCTGTGACAGCCGCGCACTGCTCGAACTGCGGGGGAGAGCCTCTGAAACAGTGGAGCGAACTGAGCTGCTACGGAGTGAGTCAGCGGGAGCAGCCCAGTTCTGCCACCTCGCCTGGGCCTCGGGAGGCTCAAAATGAAATTTATGGCGAGGCACCATGGACGGATGGAGATGGAGCGGGGGCGCTGCGATCCCCCAGGGAGACGGATCTGCATGCGGCTGCCGGTGCGCTTTGTTGCGGCCGGCCGCCATATTTTCAGCATTTTTACATTTTCTGCGTCTTTCTCAGTCCGTTTTTTTGAAACCCCCAGGCGCCGCCACGCAGTGAGCAAGGAGGCGGGGGCTGATGCTGGAGGCTGGGATGCAGAATGATTCATGGCAGCGATTAGGCCGCGAGTTTCATTTTCATTTTCGCCCACTCCAGGCCGTCCGTCAGGACTCCGCGGGGGCCCTGCATCTCTAAATCTATCTTCTTTCCAGTCGGGTCACCCCCCCTCTATCTCTGGTTATTATTTCTGGACTGAGCCTGGCTGGCCAATTTCAATTCTCCATTTTTTCGCCATCGAGCCGGCCGCCGCCGCAGCCATTTTTTGTCCCGGGAGAGACGCGGAGGGAGGCTGCGGCGGCGCGATATGATCCGGCGTGCAGTGAGCAGAGACTCAGCTGAGTTCCAGAGTAGAGCTCGGCTTAAGTACGCCTGTCTCTGGCAGCTGAGATGCCCCACAAGTAGCCGTCCCAGATCCCAGCGACTGGGACATGCCGACATTCGGGGGGAGGCAGAGCATAAATTATGACAAGGCAGCTCGAAGCGACTTTAGTTAATCCTCAACTGAGCGTTGGGTGACTGGCCGCCTCTGCGGCTGGACTCGAGCTGCTCATAGAATGTTCAATATGACTCCGTCAGCTCGGGGAGACTTCTTGAGACTTCTTGTTTTAAAAAAAAATCTGAGCACATGAACAGCAGGGATAGAAGGACTCAGCATGTGCACTCGGTTTTCTAAGAAATGCACCGGATGCCGGTACGGAAGGCATATTTGTCATATCGCCAGTGCATTTTCCTGCTCTCAGAAATCGGATTTGTCTATGGCAGAACCCCATTTCTCAGCGCTATGTGGCCTCTAGCTCGTTTCTAAGAAAACCCACTGTAAGCGTCCTGCTACGTCAGTCTTCCATGTCTTGCCAATTATTTAAAGACATGAAAAGTACAATACCAACTCGAAGACTTGGAGAGACAGTTTCCTATATAAGCTTCATCGCGATTTCTAGCACAGGTGGCCCGAAGTTATGACCCACCTTCACTCTCCGTTCAAAGCATAGGAGGGTACAAGAACGGGAGCGGTCTGGCCAACAGGCCCGCCTCGTTGTCCATGGCTGCCGGCAGCACCGCGGATTAGCCGGTCGTCATAAAGAAAGCCCGATTAATCTTGATCCGGGCCTGGGGACGCTAATGGAAAGGTCTGATATTCGTGTTCCCCCCTGAACTCCCAAGTCTAGCGGACGGCCTGCCTGCCCCAAACCTCGGATCGGGCCTTTGCTCCTGTCCCCGGGCATTCCGCCCCCCCCCGTCACTCCTATCGATTTCTCTTCGAGCCATCAAGGATATAGAAAGGAAAAATCGATCACTTACCATGGACCAACACTTGACCCCCTTAGCGCAGTTTGCAAGCAGAGAAGTCGCTCCGTTTGTCGGCAATAAGCAGCGGTTTTCACAGGCGCAGGCCAGGCGGAGCGGCTTTCGGAAGTCACGAACTGCCGGCTCAAATATTCAAATATTCCCAGTCGGGCAGTAGGAGACGGCAGCGAGAGAGCACTGCGGGCTGGGCGTCCGGGCTGCGGCCGGGCTATATGGGGGAGCGGGGGGGCCAAAATCGATGGGCCTCGGCTGGGCTGGCCGGATTCTGGGCAGGGGGGGGGGAGATGAGGAACGGACGCCAATCAGATGGCGCCGGTTTAATCAGGGAGAAAGAGAGACAGAGTATGTGGTGCGAGAGAAGCTCGGTCTCGCTCCGCGGCAGCAACTCGGTCAAATCTGGGCCAGCGGCAGCTCCCCAGATCCCTATTAATCTGCGGGATTGGAACTGAAAGCCCCCCCCCACCCTGCCGCCCTGTTGCAGTGCGGAAGACGGCATGCCGGATCTTCGGTCCAATTTCTCAGATTACGCCAACGGGTGCCGAAGGGGGGGGCGGCGGGGCGATGCTTGGATGAGGATTTACTTCCTAATCTTTGGGATGAAAGAGATTGCTGGTGAAGAAATGAAAGCCTTCTACAGCCAGCTTGAGCTCCTCCGGAACTGCAGGATGATTCAAATGGAAGCTGTAAACGATTCTCACCAGCCCGCGAATCAATAAAGTTCAAATGCTGTCGGGTTACATGTGTACAGGAACATGTAAAATGCTCAAAGTCTGCAGTTGAAATACCTGAACTTTCTGGATGCCTTCGACTGGAGTCAAGTATGCTCAGACTCACAGCTAGCTCAGAGCTGCTGCCCTACCACAGCAGTTACGCTAGTGCTAACCGCAGCCAACATTTGCTTAGCTCTGCCAGTGCTGGCGGTGAATTCTCTTAACCAGTAGGCTAGCGACCCCTCACAAGCGAACCTGCAGAGAGTTGAATTTTAACGATATCTACTTGTGCAGAAGCCCGTCGGTTGCATTGGGCCAAGGCTGATTAAATGTCTACAATATACTTCATTGCGCTGCTGCCGAATCGATCTGGGAATTCGCTGCCGCCGCTGCCGCCGCTGCCGCCACTACCCAGTCGACCCGAAACTCGGGCAAAACACTGAGAGAGGGGGAGAGAGAGCTGAGAGCGGTCCTGGGCTGGGGGGGGGGGTTGAGATGGTCTGAGCAAGAAAGCGAGGGCTGACAGGCGCGGCTAAAATAAGATTTACGATCAACCGCCAAGACGCCTCCGACTCGCCGACGGCTCCTTAGGAGAACTGCTCGATTACTTTGGGCTGAGTAAAGTGATGTTGCATAATAAACTCCATAAACTCTGCCATTCCCTACTGGCTGCATTCAACCTTTGAGCATTGACTTATAGCATTGAGTGAGTGTAAACATTATTATTCGCGTTCACAACACTTTTAGAAACCAGTAAAATACATGCGTACGAGCCTGTGGGTGCAGCGACAGTCACGTGACATTTTGGGATTTATTGGTCTGTGGCAAGCTGTGAGACACCACCTATCCTAGAGTTGCCGGCACCCGATCACAGAGCTGGGTGAGGAACATTAGCCCCATTCTAGCTTGTACACCCGGAGTTGCCGGCACCCAATCACAGAGCTGGGTGAGGAATATTAGCCCCATTCTAGCTTGTACACCCGGAGTTGCCGGCACCCAATCACAGAGCTGGGTGAGGAACATTAGCCCCATTCTAGCTTGTACACCCGGAGTTGCCGGCACCCAATCACAGAGCTGGGTGAGGAACATTAGCCCCATTCTAGCTTGTACACCCGGAGTTGCCGGCACCCAATCACAGAGCTGGGTGAGGAACATTAGCCCCATTCTAGCTTGTACACCCGGAGTTGCCGGCACCCAATCACAGAGCTGGGTGAGGAACATTATCCCCATTCTAGCTTGTACACCCGGAGTTGCCGGCACCCAATCACAGAGCTGGGTGAGGAACATTAGCCCCATTCTAGCTTGTACACCCGGAGTTGCCGGCACCCAATCACAGAGCTGGGTGAGGAACATTAGCCCCATTCTAGCTTGTACACCCGGAGTTGCCGGCACCCAATCACAGAGCTGGGTGAGGAACATTAGCCCCATTCTAGCTTGTACACCCGGAGTTGCCGGCACCCAATCACAGAGCTGGGTGAGTAATATTATCCCCATTCTAGCTTGTACACCCGGAGTTGCCGGCACCCAATCACAGAGCTGGGTGAGGAACATAGCCCCATTCTAGCTTGTACATCCGGAGTTGCCGGCAGGATCAAGTCACAGTGTCAGGAGCTTAAACTGCATTTCATATTTACACACATTTCATACAATTGTACCTGAATTTTGTGTTCACATATAGTTATTTGCGATTCTTGAAGCGCTTACTAATGTAGAATTTGCTCTGTTGCATTGAAACCACTGCGCACACCCTTCAAAGGCTGAAAAGGTGCACTGCTTAAAAGCAGGGAGATGGTGGCTAATTACTGAGTGGTGGTGAGCCTCTCTGTCTCTTTCTTTCTTCAAGCCTTCCCGTCGCTTTAGGCTCCCTCAGAGGTTTGGTGAATAATTGCATTAGCGTCCTGCAGCAGCTCTCTACACTGCAGTCCGTGGCTATCCGGTCCCGCTATCTCTGTCTTCCCGCACCGCCCCGGCTCCCGAATTCTTCACAATTCAGCACTCCCTGTAGCCCACCCAGCGCTCGCTGGAGCGGAATGGGCCCAGGTCCACGCTGGGATTAGTAACAGGCGTCAGCCAGAAAGATCCTGGCGCGAACAAGATCCGAAGCTGCGCTATCCGCCGCCGTCATCTTCTTTTCTTTGCCGGTAATTCCCGGTATTTTTGGCGCTTTACAAGCCTAGAATTTATGAGGCCCGCCCGATCTTTACAGAAGCTGCCGTCTGAAGCCAAATGTTCAGGGCCTTCGGTCTGCTGCTGCTGCTGCTGCAAGAAATGACAGACAGATTTCTTTTGGCAAAGTTCTGGACAATTTCCTTTTTTAAAGTGGTTTCTTTAAACCAGCTGCTGTCAGAGAACTGCTTAGCAAAGAAGTTAAGAAATGCACGGAATGATGAGGCGCCGGCTTCAGCCAGCAGCAGGCAGTCAAAACGCCAAGTACGCCGTGTGCAGCGGCGGCATTCACCGGCTGTGGGCAGTAGGACTCGGCGCCGACAGCGCAACAGGTCGTGTTTGGACGGCCCGGTTCGGTCTTGAAGGCCGAAGGCCGACAAGATGCCAGGCGCTCCGTGGCGTTAGCAATGCAGTCGCTGGCGTGACCTCACGGAGGGGATTCCAACTACAAATCTGACGAATTCTATATTCAAAAATCAGGCAGTCCAACCGGTCGGAGAAAACAGTGTCGATTTACTGTAGAACAGACCCCAAACAGTGTAGCTTGCATTTATTATAGGTATAGTTCGCAATCAAGAACTCAAGAGCTTCAGAACTCCAGTAAAAAGTCTGTCTCCTTACTCAAGTGTCGCTGAAATTATAATGACGCAAACTTTTAACAAAACTTTTATATTGTATTTTGCATAAGCTGCCAAACTGAGTTTGTGAACCAAGAATTGAAAACGTAAACAACATAACTTTGTGCGGCGTGCTGCAAAACCCCCATTCCTCTATGACCGCATTCTCGGCATTGTCTCAAACGGATGGCCAATCGAGGCCTTCTGCAACTCTGTGATGAGATCGTGCAGCACGGGAGGCTGGCCGCAGTACCACAAAGAGTAGACCAGCTGCCCGTTGATCCACACCTCTAGCACGTCCTTGATGGGCACCATCACCATGTTGAATTTGATCCGACCGATCAGCTGGCTCGTGGCCTGATTCACCAACCGCTTGAAGATGCTGGTGTGCTCCTGATCACTGTAGATGAAGCAGCATTGCACCTTGCTGAGCTCGCGCTCTTCCACTCTCTTGTCGGCGATCGTCCTCTCGATGATGCCCAACAGAGCGTCCGCCTGCGGAAAGACGCCCTCGATGATTCGGCTGAATACGAGCCGCTCGGACTTGCTGGAGGACGTGATGCCGATGTAGACGTCAAACCCGGCATTGGTCGGGCCCTCCTTTCGCCGAACGTCCACCAGCTTGCCGAACCTCTGCCGGATAATGAACTCCAACTTGTTGTAGTGTTGCACGTGGCTCTTGTAGAGATCTTGCAGACAGAAGGTCACAAGCACCAGGCTGGTCTTGTCCGAACCGCCGCTGTACTTTTCATTGAGGGACTCGCCATGGATTACGGTGGAGTTAGTTGAAGTCAGCGAATCCGTCGACGTTTGTGAGTAGGATTTCTCTTCACTGGAAAACGGACACAGCGAGTCTACTGATTTCCGAGCATTGTCATCTCTGTCACTGAATTGCGGAGCTTGTGATATCCGGGTTTTTCTTTTGCCACGTCTAAGCGGCGGATTCGGATTCTCCATGCTAGTATGGCAAGTGCCACTCGCATTGCTACTTAGTGGTAGAATTACTCACTTTGTTAATTCGCGGCGCTTGCCAGTAATAAGCTAATCACTGGGTCTCGAGACAGATGGCAAACGAAAAAGGCTTGTCTTCAAAGCGTGTTCTATGGCCCAGCCTTATACGGGCGTCATACTAGCCCCATATCATTCACTAACGCGATGATCGACCGCGATACGACGCTATGAGCAGCGCTCGGTGTCGCCACGCCAGTCACCACGGCATGTGGGACTACGAAAATGACTATTTTTATTTATTTCAGAAAATTAGCTGCACGTAACGAATCTGAGTCGTTTCGCCGAAAAAATCTTCGCAGAAAGTCGTTTTCTCAATAAGTACGAGAGTACGAAAGGTTTTGCTCTAGATAAATTAGCGTTTTCTCTTGTCTTTGACAAACAAGGGGCAACAACTATATATTGCTGCGTATCTAATGATATGCCGTCGCTCTTGTTTTTTGGAGCAGTGGAGCGAAAGATGTGTTTGATTTTTTTCAACAGCCAATATTTTTAGACGTCGACAATGATGGCAAGTCAATTAGCATGCTGTGTCTACAATCTGAACGACCGTGCCTGCTAAAGACCGCTCGACTGCGATTACGACTACCCTCCCCCCGGAATTGAGGACCCGGCAGACGGAGCATCAAAGGAGAAAAGCGACCCGATTCAGTTTGTGAAATTTTCCGGCTTTACGGTCGCCGAGATAACGCAGGCGGCGATTCAAAGTTAGAATCCGCCCCGCCACAGAACACCAAACTAAGCAGGGATATACAGCCATGTTTTCCCTACTCCATAGGGTAAAGAATACGTCCCTAGACATCACACTCATTCGCAGACTATTTGACGCGCTTGTTACCCCCGTTATCACTTACGGTTGTGAGCTCTGGGGCCCTCTGGCTACCATGTCTGATACAAAAGCTATTGATAATATTCAGCTGAAATTCTACAAATATCTCCTCAATCTACCAAAATTTGCTAGCAACAGTGTGATATCATCAGAACTTGAGCTTACTCCAATCTCTCAACGAATCGCTAAAACCTACCTCATCTACTGGCTGAAGATTAGACACAAAAAACTCTGCCAAACGACTCTAGAAATTTTCTACTCAAACACCAGCCAAAAAAATCCATGGAAAACAAATGTACTAAAGAAACTGGAAAGTATAGACTTAAAAGCACTAACTGAAGATAAACTTTCCCAAAGCTTTAATAACGAGAAATACCTAGTGAAAAAGCACCTCAAGATACACAGAGAAAGAGAACTTAGCCAAAAGCTAGAGAATCAGCAACATATTAAACTCTACAAAAACGCCTATCTCTACAAAAAAATCTGCAGGCCCGACCTTTCAGATTACTTTCCATGCACTTTTAGAAACAAAAAATTCTTAACAACCCTCCTAAAACTGAAATGCGAAATTACACCCAACATTTTCTCTCATGAAGCATGCAGACTGTGTGGAGCGAAATGGTTCCGATATCCTACACTACTTGACCGAATGTCCACAAACTGAAAAGATCAGAAAAAAATACTTCTGTCAGTACCTCTTAAATGACAAGCAAGTACACAAGTTAGGATATGCTACAAATGAAAAAAGAGTCAGAAAAGAGCTCACTGGTGTAGCTAAAATATATGAAGTCATGAATAGCTAAAACAGTTATGCAAACTGAAACAGACATATCAGCAGTGTAATAAATCCGCTTTTCTTTTGTTTATTCATTTACTGCCTTTTTAATTTCCTATTTAATTAGCATTTAATTAATATTTAATTAGTTTCCTATCTAATACCTATTTAAATTGTCGCTATTCGTTTAACGTAAATTTCTTTCGAAGTTCGTTTTTGTTCATTTTCGTTCGTTTTTCACGCTTTGAAATATTGCGCGCTTGCAAAATACTATATCTTTTTACAAAAAACGCTCTTTCAAATACCTTAATAATTTTACAAATATCGTAACTCGCATCGTAACTGGTGTAAAAATTTAACCTTTTGAACAAATTTAACCTTTTTAACTTAATCGTAATTAAACAACTAATGCTAAAATAACTTAAATACACAGAAATATACTGGCCAAACAGGCTTCTTGCCTGAGCCAACTTACTACTACTACTACTACTACTACAGACTAACTTTCCTAAATCGCATTTTAGAAGAATCGTTTTGCATTAAGGTCATAGATAAGAGACATCGATTGTTTATTTTTCCCTGCTTAGTAGAATCTTGTCGTTCTGTCGTTAGTCGTTAGACGGCTGAAAAAAAGAAAAAAAAACCGTAAAAAATTCTAGACGCTCTTTCAAATATCTTACTTATACAAATATCGTAACTCGTTTTCAGCAATCGTGTAAAAATATTTTACCTTGTGAACAAATACTAAATACATCGTATAATATTGGCAAAACAGGCTCCTTGCCTGAGCCAAATTTACTACTAAAAAAAAGTAAGTATTTGGTGTCAGCAGCAGCATCCTACGACTTACAAATCAATCAATTTATTTATTTTCTCACCCCCACCTCAATGTGATGTGACCATGTGATTTTTGCTTTGCTTTCATCACTTGCATTTTTTTCATTAGGGCTTAGCGGTAGGCCTAGCATCAGCTCTTTTGCCGTATTGCAAAGTAGAAAATGTCGATTGTCTATTTTCTAATCCATTAGAGAAATAATTAATAAATAACCTTCTTTGGAATTTGGATAAGCTAGCTTTTTATTACAATTGTGAGTTGGCCATTCCTTTATCTTGCCTATGCATTATCTTGTCTAATAATACTAACTAATACTAACCTAAATAACTCTAACTGCTAGGCCTACCTTATGTTATATCATTAGTTATTTGTCAATCATTTACTATTTAGTATTTAGGCCTGTTGCTATTTTATTTTATGCTATTATATTGACTTTCATTGGCATTAGAGCAATGGATAATTTTATTTAAATTAAACTAATATATAGGGGCCTAGGGCAGGGCCCTACATGTTTTTCTGTAGTGTGTTCTAACATTCATACCAATTTTAAAATCTAGCTCAGGAAAGTTTTTTCATGGAAATAAGTTTTATTGAGTAGGCCATAGTCCAGATCATGGCAGGCATACCAGAATAAAAATTCATGTTTTTTTTCAATTTTATGCCAACATAAAATTGAAAAAAAATTTATGCTGAGCCCAGAGTTGCTTACTTTTCCTTTGCAATTTTTTGCTAAAACTAATATTCTTTGTTTTAATTTAGTTCTTCTCATAAATTTCAATAATATTTTTTATTTTAATTTCTAATTATTTTTAAAAGAGCTTTTACTGGTTGATATTTGGGTATTAGTCGTTTTGGTGACAAGTTGCTATTGTGATAGACACACTTCATTTTCAACATACATGCGCAACAGTCGGCCGAGTCGGCCGATCCGGCCGACCGATTTGGCGGCCAACCAAGGTAAGTCGCAAAAATGCCCACCCAAAAGAATCATACGTAGTACTAATTAGATGACGAGGCATTTAGCCCTTATAAGACAGTCATAGTTACTCCTGCCGTTTACCCAAAATTGCGTTAATTTTGCTTAAGGTTTCTTTCACAGGTAAGTCGCATTTTTGGCCAAAAACTACGTCGCATTTTTTGTTAAAACCAAGTCGCACGGCCGACCCAATTTTGGAGGTTGCGCATGTATGATTTTCAATGAAAAATCAAAGATTTCATGAGTATTGTCATTTTAGTGATAAGAGGTGTTTCATAATATTTGGTTGTAGTTAGGCCTATTTTGTTAAGATTTATGTTTCGTAATATATTTAAAAAATTTCATCAAAAGAATATATTTAAGAAAAGAAATCAAACTAATTATATTGTTTTCTTCCTGTGCAGATTGTTTTGAATTGTCCCAGAGTATTCAGATACATAAACCATAAACCTATAGAGAATCCTCATGAAATGCAGACCACGAGAAAGGTAGAAATATTCATTCGTCGATGCTTTTGCATGTTTAAATTGGAAAACATAATTTAAAAGACCGCAACTCTATAATTGTAAATAAACAAAATTAAATATAGAAATACTTAACTGTTTAAAAAATTATAAAATTTTAGGCTCAATATCCCTTAAGATTTTCTAAGTAATTTTCTGTTTAAAAACAGAATGGCTATAACTAAAATTGTACTTTTCTTGTCACTGAAAGGACTGTCACCGAAACAACTGTAATACTTGATATTTAATTACACAATTAAATTAGCCCTGATACAGATTTTTTGTATGCCAAGGGTGTATACTTCATGTTGAACCTGAAAATTCTATATATGCCAAGTGTATGCCAAGATTGTCAACGAGAGCAAAAATATGCCAGATTTTTCTGGCATGAAGGCCACCTTCCAGACTATTGCCTAGTGTCTAGCCTCTCAGGCTAACTATTTTTATAAGTAAAGCAACATTTTACATTTTATGTTCAATGTTTTAAAAGTTTTTTTAAGTTTGCTTTTTGTGCCTAAATTATAAATTGGAATTAGTCAAATAGATTCTAAAATCTAAAACTAGGCCTTAGGCTTAGCCTATCTAAAATTAAATAGGCCTACTTTATAGCACTTTTACTCAAAATAAAGAAATTATTTTTCTAATTTTATATTAAGCTGAGTATGCTTTATATTTTAAAAAGCTTTATTTTATTGAAATAAATTCAAATGTATAAAATATTATTTTATTTTATTATAATATTGAGGTGAAAAGCCTTTTTTTGATGGAATGGCAGCAAAGATTTTTGTGCTCCTTTGCGCATATATTTATATTTACACAAACTGCGCAAGATTCATGAGGGGCCTAGGGAGGTGCAAACAGGTGGCATGGCTAACCCCCCTGGCTTAGCAAGCCAGCTAGCCTAGTGCGCAACCACCCTACCTCAGCTAGACAGAGGTTGGGAATTTCCAGTGCAGCTGCACTGGTGCTGCTTGTTACGTACAGTCTAGCCACCACATAGCCCCCCCCCCCCGAGTATCAAGCTAGGCCCCAAATGTTGGGTGGTAGCTGAGGCAATGAGAGTGCTAAGAAGCAGATGCCAAAAGCCGGGTGCCGAAGACCATGGAGTTGCAAAGGAGTAGGTGCCAAAATCAGCCAAGTGCCAAAAGTAGCAGGGGTGCAGCCAGATCACACCTAAGGTAATTGACAGTTGCCACCATGAGCCAAGTCAATGCTCTTGCATAGAGGCTAGGGATGTTAGTCAAGCAATAGTGGTGCTAACCTAGAATTAGTTGCAACATGTGACACTGGTTGGTCCAATACAGGGGCTAAAAGGCAAGACTCCAGGAGCTACCAGGGGCAAGCTGACTGGGCCAATTTATGTTGCGGGGTATTGCTATGGCTGCTGGGCTGCGGTGCTGCTAGGCTGTGGTACTGCTGGGCTGTGGTGCTGCTGTGCTATTGTGTTGTTGTTGTAGTGGGCCAAGGCAGTTGGCTACCAGGACTGCACAGGGCTGACCAGGTATTTTTTATTATTACTAGAGGCAGGGGGCTTGTGTGCACCCTGGCGCACTTAAGCAACATAGGCACACAACCAGCAAGAGGCATTACTGCCTATTCTGCCGACTTCCCTAAGCAAACATACAAGCGCAGATATGTACACATACACACTCTCACACAGGAGTGTACAGCGGCCCTAACTTTATATTATTGTTAGGCATGTACACTTCACTGCGCCTTGGGGGGTTGGCTCTCAAGGCCATTAATTGCACGAGTAGAGCCAAGTGGAGATTCCAATTCAGCCCCAAATTAATGTGACTACACTTGGAATCAAGTCTGGGTTGCTGGCTGACCAGGTAGGCCCAACGTTCCGTGCTGGGAGTTGGGCTTACCAATGCGGTGGAAGGCCTTTTTATTTCAATAGATAGAATGGCAGCAAATATTTTTGTGCTGCTTTGTGCAACCTAGCAACCCTAATATAAATTTTAGGAATAGCCTAATTAGTAATTTATTCAAATATTTGTTTTCATCATTTTAAAGTCTTCAATTTTTATTGACATTTTTCATGTGTATTATAAAAATATTTTTTATTCTATTTCTTTAAATCTTTCTAAGAAAATCTAAAAAATTAAAGATTTTAATATTTGAATGACTTTTTGTTTCTTTTTTTCTTTTTATATTTTTATTATACTTTTTTAATTAGCTTTCTCACAATTGGCACATATATATTTATTATATTGCATATATTTATATACCCATAGAGAAGGTTGTTAATGTATAATTAATTTGTTTTCACTAGTTATTTATAGATATAAGCAAATAAATAACTATATGCATTTTATATTTCTTTTTTCCACATTAGTTTATTAGTTATATTATTTGTATCATTATTGTTGCTATATTTTTTTTATTCTATTGCTTTTCTTCTCTACACTATGATGCCAAAACATCCAAAAAAATGTCTACTGAACATCCATATTGAACATCCACAGTGTGGCTATATACAGATGTTAAAACATCCATATTAATGGAACACCCATATTAAAACATCCATATTAATGTCCAAAAAAAGTCCAAAAAAACATCTGCAGCAAGGCTATATACAGCTAGATGTTGCAAACATTATGGACCATAACATCCACAATTTTGGATGTTTTCAGAATGAAATAAAAAAACAAACTAATGCAAAACTGTTTTACTTTTAGATTTTTTACTATTTCAAAAAATGCATATTAATGACTAATTGCTGTGTGCCATCAATCAATTGAAAGCAAAATATCTTGCCTTTGTGGCAATATATTAAAAATCACAATTTAACATTTTCAGCAATTCATGCAAAGCAGAAATAAAAAAATTAATAAGAAAAGCTGCAGCTTCCTGACCAAAAAATAAACCAATTTAAAGTTGCAACAGAAAATTAGCATATTTAGATAGCTGTAAAACAAGTTTTGAAATGCAAAAAATGTATTTTGATATTTGTGCACAAATAAGCCTGCATAGCAAAATTACGTATCCAATAGAAAGTGGGACGTCTCCAATACGTAACTTTTTTGGTTGCAGGAACGTCCTTGATACGTATCCAATTTTTATGATCCTCTAAAGAAGCTCGTTTCTACAAAAATGGTGAACAGATAATGCTTGTAATTTTATTGATTATTTATTCAATAATCAATAAATAAATAATGGGTCATTATGCACCATGCAGGGGCGAGGCAATGTGGGGGAGATTTTTAGCACACATTTTGCTTCAAGAAATGTACAAAAATTGAAATCCGTATACCTATTTCCCCCAGTTGACTATGCACCTCTTATATACGCATAACACTTAGCGGAACATGTCAATAACAGTCGCTGCCATATGGCGTGAAATAGATGTCCTACGACGCAACTTTGCCAGACCCTCAACTGCTTCGAAAAATGCTTCCAAGAGCGAAAAATACAATAAGGTCGAAGGCAATAAATGAGATGATAACACCAGCACAACTTCAGTAACATTGTCAAAAAATATGCGAGCCCCGTTGACAGAAACGCCGAGCCATTTTGTTCCTTCGCACAGGAGGTGGACAGGGAGGTCGCTGCGGAAAACTGTGCTTGGTTCCAGTTTCAGGCGTCCGAGGAGCAGTGAAAGCACCCTGGTGATTTTCTCCTCTTGAGTGTCAACGGCGTCTTGAAGGGGCTTGCAAAACTTGAAATCTTGAAATAGGAAAGATTAAACCAGTTAGTTATGTTCTAGATAGAATAATCTCAAATTTGAAAACAAATTGGCACTAGAAGCATGTATAAACCAAGCCAGCAGTCACAAGAGAAGCTGCAAGTTTTTATAATATATGTAAGTGGTTCTTAAAGTAAATAAAAAATGGCAATTCTCAATAGGTATCTGTCATATTTAAATATATGATTTAATTTGTTCGCTGCCCCCCACCTGCCTTTCTCTTCAGCCTTAGCCATGCTCTGCGAGCACCCAGTGGTTCTGTACACTCCCATGGCGATTCTGGTTGGCGCCTTTATAGCCTCGGGCCTGTACTACATGCTCACCAACCAGGGCCATCGCTTCGACATTGGCGCCGTCATTGAGGGCATCTCGCCCTACCTGTGGGCCAACCTGGGCGTCGGCCTCAGCATCTCCTTGTCCGTGGTGGGCGCGGCCAGCGGCATCTACACCACCGGGGCCAGCATCCTGGGCGGCGGGGTCAAGGCGCCTCGGATTCGAACTAAAAACCTCATCAGCATTATCTTCTGCGAGGCTGTGGCCATCTATGGCATCATCATGGCCATTGTGATCTCCCAGATGATCGAGCCGTTCAATGAGATGGCCGCCACCGAGCAAATCCGGAGGGCCAACTATCAGGTGAGGGGTCTGGTTAAGGGTACGGTCTCCTTTGATCTTGGAAGCCGCTGCGGCATCCTTTGATCTTTGAAGCCTCTGTGGCATCCTTTAATCATTGAAGCCGCTGCGGCATTCTTTGATCTTTGAAGCCGCTGCGACATCCTTTGATCTTGGAAGCCGCTGTGGCATCCTTTAATCATTGAAGCTGCTGCGGCATTCTTTGATCTTTGAAGCCGCTGCGGCATCCTTTGATCTTTGAAGCCGCTGTGGCATCCTTTAATCATTGAAGCCGCTGCGGCATCCTTTGATCTTTGAAGCCGCTGCGGCATCCTTTGATCTTTGAAGCCGCTGCGGCATCTTTTGATCTTTTAACGTCACCGCGTCGGCTTATGGTATATGGTATTTGATCCTCTGGCACTGGTGTGTGGTGCATCTCTATCTCACGGTTTTTCTTTTAATTTGATGACTCAATTGCATTGAAAATGTTATTAAACTACTGTCGTTAGTAGTGCACAGACAGAACATTCATAAAAATCTATCGCGCCGCCTCAGGCCGGCTACGCGTTCTTCGCCGCCGGCCTCACCGTCGGTTTCTGCAACCTGTTCTGCGGCCTCTGCGTCGGCGTTGTCGGCTCCGGCGCCGCTCTGGCCGACGCCCAGAATCCCACCCTGTTTGTGAAGATCCTCATCGTAGAAATTTTTGCCAGCGCCATTGGCCTGTTTGGAGTCATTGTGGCCATCCTGCAGAGCTCCAACGCCAAGATGGGTGACAAAGTTTAGAGTCCCCGAAAGAGGTCGATGCGAGGTCATGACCTCTTGAACTCTTGGAATTCCAGCCTGTGCTGGGCTTGTCTTGTTGCTTCAGTTTTGCTTGTCATTCGTTACTTTATTTGCAAAGCTACTAATAGTAGTTCGTACCTGAGTCGTGCATCTACTTAGTTAGCGCCGCAGTTTCCTCCCTACTGAGCGTTTATGATGTGTCGTTTCGTTGGAGATATGTTCCTGCATAATAATTATCAAACTGTTTATTGATTTTGTGTTAGACTTCATTTTTGCATCTTATTTTCTTTATTTGTTGCTTTTTGCAATGCCATTTCCGTGCAATAATAATTCATCTTATTTTGAATTCTCGTACTGCTAAGTCAATAAATAATAGCATCTATTTCCGCTGTCAATGTCTAGTCCTAACAGTAGTATAGAACATCGTTATTAGTTTTTTCCGTCAGGTACAAAATTTAGTATCTACATGTAGTTCGGGTTAGTGAATTTGCGAATCTCTGTTGTCCTTGCCGCTATACAAACTGATGTCCTATTCGCTCATGACTAACTAAAGTGTGTTATGCTTTTCTCTAATGCGTTATTAGTTTGTTTAAATACTTTACAAGTTAGTCAGGTTAAAGCACATTGTTGTTTTTAACATTTGACCTATTTTTTGTTGTCACTAATAAATACACCGTTAAATAATATCTGTTTTATTGTAAATTTTTGTTTAAAAATGAGCAAAAATCTTCGAGTTGCGCTTTGATATTTTTATTTTGTTCGAAAAATTATTTATCTTGGTTGTTCAAACGTAGTGTGGCGGTCGGACAGACGCACCAAACTATCCCTCGAGCGTTCGCGAGTCCACCAACTTAAATATCTAGTATAAATTACATTAATAAAAAACTGTACAAACAAGCAGGCTACAATTGCTAGCAGCAGGAGCGTGAACCGAGGAAATTCCACTGGAGAAAATACTAATGTTCATGATGCATGTGTATGTGTAAATGTTGAATAAAATATATTTTAAAAAACTGATGCAATCGATATATTCTCATTATTATTTTAATGGTTATGAGCATTGATCTTCAAAGTTCATACTTTTAATGAAAATGGTATACAGATGCAATAAATGTTAAAAATTATTTGTTTTAATTTAGGTGAGCATGAAATGAATGGCTCTTGAACACCCAGTGGCAACGATCTTATCCATAGAAAATTTACCAATTCGGTTCGATCATATCAGTATGAAAAACGTATCATCTGTCGTGCAGACGTGCGAGCCATCGGATAAGAAGCGACCGTAATGCGAATTAATAAACAGCGTTCTCTCAGATGCACGTGAGGATCAATTGACAAGCTAGAACGCACTAGAAACATTAAATTAAATAAAGTTAATATTAAATTAAACTTATTATATAAGAATAAGAATATAGCCTACTTCTATCGTAGTCAAGTTAACAAAGAATCGACGGCAAAAGAATATATGATAAAGTGGCCTTTATAACAAATTTTACGCGGAAAAACCTTTATTTATGTGAACCTTTACTGACAACAGCTTTTAAAGGCATTCAATGTTAAACTTTAAGTTTGTTTTTAAGCGTTTTCTAATTTTTTTACCTGAAACCAGTCACTTAGATACAAAGATTCAGATATAATTCAGATTTAACTTGTAAAAGTTAGTTTCTCCAAATCATAAAATTAATTACATTGCTGAGGGCTGGAGAAATTTGGCACCAGACAAATTATGTCACAGGATAACTTGGCAGAAAATAACGAGTTCAATGATGAACCAATTGAGAGGCTCAATTTAAGCAGCTCGTTTACTGAAAAAGCCAATAGTATTCAATCAGGGAGTAATTCAAAATCACAACGAAGTGATGGCATGGGTTCTACTGGACGGCAAAGTGATTCAGGTACATTTGATCATGGAAATTTTTCTGAAATACGTGGAAATATCGTGCTTTACTCTTTTAATATTTTTTCGAATAGGGGATATTATTATTAAGATTGTAATGTAAATGTCATTTACTATAGAATAATGGATAGTATTAAAATCGATCTTTATTCAGACAATCAATATAAAATTAGAAAAGTTGAGCCTGGAAATGAATAACTGACATCTGAACAAAATCAGCTTAGTCAATACTCTCAGAAAGAAAATGCATGTCAAATAAAAAAATGTTTTTAGATTGATTGACACTTCAGTAGCCTGATTGTATTTTTTATTTATAAAAGTTTCTTTTTAGTTGTATTCTGTACATCTTTGTCATTTTTGTACACAAATTAGTTTTTTGCTTTATGCAGATTAGACTTCACTGTTCAAATCAGAAACATTTTTTGTAGCTCATAATGAAAATACTTAAAATAATTTCAAGTGGAATCTAAATATTTACTTGTTTAACTTGTCTAAATATTTTAATGGTTAAAGAATCATTAATATTATTGAAAAAACAACAAGTTCATATAACAAAGTTAAAAAAATAAAAGAAACTTAACTTGAAAATGCAGAAAATAACTTTCCACTAGAATGATAAATTGTGCAATTTATAATTGTAAAAAAGAAAACTTGAAAGATACCAGCTAGATTTGCTTCTTTTTCTGATGACGATTATCAATAGAATTACGAGCCGTAAAAAAACAGGCGTTAAAATATCCATATACTAAAATGGTTTGTCGGTAGGTAGGTATGTGATAGATTTTAGAAAAAACGGGCCTCAACTGATTTTCTTTAAACTTCTAGAAACCTTCCAAGAGTTTAATTGATCAAAGGATAATCAAAACTCAAGAATACGGGAACAAAGTGAGAAAAGATTGACAAATCCACGTTTTAGACGGCGTGCTCACAGAGGCGCTGATCGAGGAGTGCGAATGTCTCAGCAACCTCAACAAGACAGCGGACGGGACCAGCTATGCCTACCTAGAGCTCACTGCCTCCAGCCTCGGCCTCTGCGACATCAGCGTGCTGGCGGACTATGAGCAGCTCCAGGTGCGCTTATTGACCATTTTTGGGGACAGTCAAGTTGTTTGACAGGTTGTGAAAGTCGCACAACCAGCTGACCTCACCTGACCCCTTCGCCAGGTGCTGAACCTGTCGCACAACCAGCTGACCTCGCTGTCCGCCATCTCCGGCCTCGTCAACCTGGTGCAGCTGGACGCGTCGCACAATCGCCTCCGGTCGGCCTTCGACTTTGGCGACGCTCTGGGCAACCTTCGCTCGGCGGACTTGTCGCACAATGAAATCGCCGACCTGCCGGACATGACCGCCTTTGGCCGGCTGCGCGACCTTGACCTCAGCCACAACCGCCTGTCCGAAGTGCCGGCCAGCCTGATGTCCTGCGCCAGCCTGCAGCACCTCAACCTGGGCCACAACTGCATCGCCAGGCTGTGCAACCTGGACTGCCTGCCTCTGGCAACGCTGAACCTGGAGCACAACAGCATCGAACGAATCGAGAACCTGGACTCACTGGACTGCCTCCAGAGCCTGGTGCTGTCCGCCAACCGCATCGAGTCGCTGGCCGGGCTGGAGGGCCTGCAGCTGCTGCAGATTCTCGACCTGGCCGACAACAAAGTGCTGGAGCTGCTGGAGCTCAGGTCAGCCTCTCCCAGCCCCACTCAGCCGATCGAGTGAGAATTTAAGATCAAACATTATCTATTATCGTCTCGTCTCTCATCCTTTCAGACACGTGAAAGACCTCCGCCTGCTCAGGCAGCTGAACCTGGCCAGAAACCCGGTGCAAGACGTGCCCGACTACCGGCTGCTGGTGATCTTCGATCTGCCCAGGCTCACGCACCTGGATGGCCGGCGGGTCACCATCAAGGAGAAGGTAAGCACCGGCAGGTGGTCCTGCGTTCGAATCCTTGTGACCGTTCCAAGCTTCGTATGTTGACCAAACTGCTTAACTATATTTTGAAGGTTCAAGCGGAGAACCAGGAGAATCCGTCTATGGAGATTGTGGCCCAACGGGACCACAGGCTCAATCTGGTGTACTCTTACTTCCAGCCCCACTATGTGCTCGACAGGTGAGAATCTTTCTATTTCTAACTTTTTTCTGCGCGTAAGCGTGTAATACTTTTCTAATTTTAGTAATGTATGCAATTTCCGAAGATTGACCTGGTAGATTGACCTGGTAGATTGACCTGGTAGATTGACCTGGTAGATTGACCTGATAGATTGACCTGGTAGATTGACCTGATAGATTGACCTGGTAGATTGACCTGGAAGATTGACCTGGTAGATTGACCTGGTAGATTGACCTGGTAGATTGACCTGGTAGATTGACCTGATAGATTGACCTGGTAGATTGACCTGATAGATTGACCTGGTAGATTGACCTGGTAGATTGACCTGGTAGATTGACCTGGTAGATTGACCTGGTAGATTGACCTGGTAGATTCACCTGGTAGATTCACTTGGTAGATTCACTTGGTAGATTCACCTGGTAGATTGCTTTACCTGGCAGACTCACCTGGTAGATTCACCTGGCAGACTTCTCTAATTGATCCCCGTGTAGACTCCCAGCTCGCCGCCCAATGCCCTCTCATACTCTTTCGCGACCCATCCCTGCCACCAGCACCCTGCAGAGCGCCGAGACCCCGTACCCGATGCTGGTGCTGGTTGGTCCCAACGGCTCCATGAAGAAGGACCTCGCCCAGCGGCTGGTCAGCGACTTTCCTGAATACTTTGGCTACGGCGTCTCGACGACAACTCGGCCGCCCTATCCGGACGAGGACCCCGAGCGTGACTACCACTTCGTCACGGCCAAGGAGTTTGAGGAGCTCCAGGTTGGTGGAAAGTTCATCCAGACGGCGCTGTTCCAGGGGCACTACTTCGGGCTGACCCTGGAAGCTGTCGAAGCGGTCGCCAGGGAGGGCCTCGCCTGCGTTGTCCACATGGAGCTGGAAGGAGTCCTGGCGCTGAAGAAAACCCACTTTGAGCCGCGCTACGTGCTGACGATGCCGCTGGACCGGCACCGGCACGGGCAGCACCTGAGAACCCGCCCGGAGCGGCCTGAGCAGGCGGTGCTGCAGAGCATGGCCAGGGCGCAGCTCTACATCCGCCACAACCAGCAGCACCCGGGCTTCTTCGACATGTTCATCAACACGGACGAGCCGAGCGAGGCCTACGTGCAGCTGAGGACGCTGGTGATGAACTACTTGGGGCTGACTGGCGAGGCGGCCAAGGAGGAGCAGCAGCAGCAGCAGCGGTCTGACGACTTCGCCAGTTCAGGCAAGACGCTGAACCGCACCTGGTCAAAAACCAGCCAGCAGAGCTCCGTGTTCAACCCGCTGCGACCGTCGGCTCCGCAGACATCCGGCAAGGGCCAGGTGGAGGAGGAGTCGCTGCACAGGCGGCGCAGCCTTGCCAGAGAGACCGTGTCCAGCGGAAAGCCGCAGGGACGCGTTACCATGGCAACGCCGGGACCGCTGGTTTCGACTCGACAGCCTGCTGGCGGCGGTGGGGCGGCGTCGAGCTCGCAGGAGTCGGCGAGGACGCAGCAGCAGGCGGCGGCGGCGGCGGGGCTTCAGCGCCTGGAGCTCGGCAGCTCCGACAGCGGCCAGGTGCGCAGCTCGAATCCCAAGGCGCCGCGCAGCCGGTCTCGCGCCGGAGCGGAGGCGCCCGCAGGCGCGACCACCTACTCGCCGGCGATGATCGAGGCTTGAAAATGAAGGCACAGAAACTGCGCGGCGGGCTTCTGTTTGCTATTTTTCGTAAAAACTGTAAAGCTCGCGCGTTCTACCAAATAGCGACTACTGCAGCAACTTTGCTCATCAGCCAAAGCAACAGTTTTATAACTGAAATATTTTCCTGTCTCACCGAAACCGTCTGCTTCTCTAACTAAACAAGAGCCGCCCTTTTGCATGCCGCGAGGCGTCAACTGTGTTCTCACATATCAGAAAGTTAAATTTGAAGTCGCACTTTTCTTCCTTTATTTATTTTCTACACCAGACGTGAAACTTGTGGCTCCTCGTGGAAGGACAAGACTGGAGTCCTTGATTGATTCCTTGACTCGAAGACATTGCGGCCGCACCACTTTGAACTAACTAGAGCAGGAAAAACTTTTATGCTGAATCAAACGGTCTATAAAATTTGCCTCCATAGCAGACGCAGCTTCCATCGAGAGACGACAGCGCGCCGATCTTGATGTCTTCAGGTAGTTTCTGGCTTTGCTTGACAATTCAAGCTGTCTCTGCGACCCATTTTTAGCTCGTTAAAGTTCTTGGTTCAGAATTCTGGTCGTTAACCACTGGGTTCCCTGTCTTCAACCCCCTCGATAATAACTCTCACACCTCTCGCGTCAACTAACTGCCCATCAGCTATCTCTAATAAGACTCTAGGCTCGTATCCATGGCAACGGTAAAGCAAGTGAGACAACAAGCAAGCAGCAGAGGAATATGCGAATGCTGGATGAAATCTATTTGGTTTGTGAGACAAAAACAGACAAAAAATTCTTGTTTTGCAGATAAAAATATTGTTTCAGCCCGTTTACCTCTGCAAACTCTATAAAAAGTTTTTTGGTTTGAAAATTATTTTTTTGAAATCAGATTTGACGAAATGACAATCTAGACGATGGGTTTCAGAGTTTCAGAGTTTCAGAGTTCTCCAGCTGGGAGACCCAGCCGGCGTCAGGCCCCAATATTTTGGTCGCAGGTGCAGCCGGCCACCTGCTTGACGTTGACTACGAAGCTCCTGCCAGGCAGGTTCGAGCAGCTGACCGTCACAGGCGCCTCAGTGGACTCGCGGGTCGGGTGGCAGCACTGCAGAGTGACGCACCGCTGGCCAGACAGGGCGCGTGCTGCTCAAGGACGTAGTTCACCTGCGCCTCGGTCTGCGGTTGGTTAGCATTGGTTAGCTTGAAGATCAATGTTCATAATAAGGAGGGCTGTGTGCACCTTGGCGTGTACAGCGGCCCTGACTTTCTAATCAGAAGGCATGTACACTCTCTGTGCCTTGGGGGTCGGCCCTCGTGGCTGGGAACCGCACGACAACCCCAGGCCAATTTTCGTGGCGCAAGCCCCAAAC